>APFE031275431.1:0-10371 GCA_000404065.3 Pinus taeda | reverse complement strand
ATCATTTGAACAACACTGGTATGAGAAAGGGCAAAAAAACCATAAGCCATGGAGTCTGGAGTTTGTTTAACAATGAATTATTGAGTTATTGCTTACAACATATATGAACACAATACAAAGGCAAGGTAGCAACAACTTTCTTAGACGATTTATCATTTTGTTGTGATAGAAGCCGGTAGAAATAAATACCAAAAACAGAGCCATTAATGAATTTTGTTTAGGGTATCTAAGTGGAACACATATAGTAGTTTGGTATTAGTAACACTGAGTTGGTAAACAAAGTTGAGTTTTAATAACTTAATTTCTAAAATATAGAAAACATATGGGAAAATATTATGAAACAAAGAAATAAAAACGGACTAGAAAACCATCACACAAGAATCTTTCTGAACAAATAACACTGTTGCAATAGCCTATATTAATGTCAAACTGTATACAAAATATATTTGTCAAAAAATTTCGAACTCTTTCTCATTCTTTAGAAATTGTCTTTATAGGAAAAACTCCAACTTACAACATGTTTCTAGCATATCTTAATTATAAAAATCTAAAAATAACAGTGTATTGATCAAATGCATACATATGAAAAATCTTTCAAACCTATATGTATCTAGATATAACTATGTACTACAAATAACGCTAGAAAATAGGTTCAAAAATAGTGACCGATTTTGTGCTTTCTTTGCTAGAATTTTGTGCTATGTCATTCCTTCAAAAATGTCTTTTTGTTGCGCAACTCCGGTTTTCAGGGTCCTTTCCTAAAATCATTGATAATCCTGTTATCATCCTTTAGCAGTTGGACACTGGTAATTCGGCTGACGAGTCGGTTGTCAATGCTCCTCCAAATTGTTGTTCGCCAAAATGCATTGATAACAAAACTGTTAAGGCTTCTCCACCTTTTCTTGTGCTAAAATGCTGACAGACACTCAGACGGTTGAAAACTAAAATTTCACTTTGACAGAGGGGTCAAAAATTTAAAAACCAAATATCAGTTCAGCTAAGCATGCTCGCTGCCTCCAACAAAATATCCACATTGACCAACCTCTGTCTTTTACTTCCCCGAGTCTCCATGGTGGTTCCCTCCTTCAAAACCTTTTGCTTTCTTTAGTCCTTTTTGAATTGGTAGTTTTCTCTTTGTTTATGATCAGGTCTCTTAGAGGAATCATATCCACATCTATGACTTCCTTAGCTTAGCTAGTTTAGGGTTTTTTTTAGTTTGATATTCAATGTTAACTTGTTCCACGCCCTTGTGTGAGGCTTCTTTCGTCTTTTAAACATTTCGAACAAGGTGGGTTGTTTCTCATACGAGGTTTCTTCATTTTGGGGCTCAATCATTTTTTCCTTGGCCTTTTCTGTCAGCTAGCTGCCCGTAGGTAGGGCTTCAATAAGAGGATGGGTCTCTTGTGTTTTCCTGAGCCTAACACTTTTTCTGGTGTAAACTTTGGGTAACTGAGGGGTCAAAGGAGGGGTTTTTTCTATTTTTTTTCTTACTCCGTGTCTGTACAACATAAGTCCTCTAAGATGAAGTTCCTATTTTAGGGTGATGGGTTTGTTTGCTTTCCTTCTCACTACCCTTCTTCCTATCTCTTTTAGATTTTGCAGGCTAACGCTAAAACTCTCCCCAAAATAGAAAATGCTCCCAAGTTCTCCTGTCTTTCCTTAATTGCCTTTCAACTAATAACTTAATTGCCTTTCAATTAATAACTTTATCAAATTTTTATGGTAAATAAAATGAGAAAGTACATTTGTTCTAGCTCGAACTCGAGCAGCCATGTGTTTTAAGCTTTCTAACAGGAAATAAGAAGCATTGATTCTTAACCGACCAACCAAATGAGACAAAAAACAGAAATGATACAAGTTGACAAGGTTGTAGCGCCCCTCACAAGTAAAATAAGACTGAGCGATCCACAACAAATAGTGCCATTCATCTTTTAACCACTACCTTTGCACCCCAACTCTCCAATTCATTTCTTTGAATTCATCCTTTAAAAAGAAAGGTACATCAACACTAGCTAAGATATGGCTTCTGAAGGCTCTTTCTCCATATGTGGGCAAGCCTGTAATCTCAAAGATCAATTCCTCTGTCACCTAAAAAGAAATTCCTCCAACAACCACCCGTTATCCGTTGAAGCCTTGGGCAAAACGCTCTGGCCACTTCGTCGTGAAAATCAATACATCGTCTGAAGAATTTCTTCCATCTGGCTTCCCGAAACTGTTGCTTGATCTCCGAGTATATTTCAAGAGAATCAGCGCTTTCAGCGCACTTCTGATTAACTTTCCACTTTTTCCCATTCTCCTTCGCCGTTGAACAAACATACAGAAACATGGGATCAAGATTCAATCCTTGATCTCCAATGAGCACTCAACAAACCGAGCAGTTTTAGCATAAACAATAACAATCATAAGTGATAAGGGTGATCTTTTCTATATGCAGTAATTCATTTAAAAATGTGCCAAGTCGTGTACTGTGATAACTCACTGACAATAGATAAGAAAGAATTTAACCCTGCGATTACGAATTTTGAACCCACATACCTCTCAGTGACAAAAATGATGCATTCACCACGTGATCTCACATTTTAGAATAACCAGAGCATGTTTGAGAAATGATTGCTCTTTTGCTGACATAGAATATGTCAGTGCTATATAAAACAAAAATTTGAATTCCTTCATTTTGGCGTTGATACTCTGGTTGTCCGCAAAGTTTCATTTTTCTTCATTTTCAAACACTCGATAATGCTGACACTCCCATTGTCAGCGTATTTTTAAACTTTCAAAACTACAATAGCATTGATATTCCCATTATCAACACTTTTTCGTGCTTATTACAATTTTTTCGTTGATACTGAATTATCAACATTTGTAAAAAAAAATTCAAACTTAACTAATATGATAACACACTCTATGCATAAAATCAATTGCTCCCATATTGGAAATTTTGCACACACTCAATGTTATTGGAAATTTGATAGTGTATCAGTTGCTCCCATATTGGAAATTTGATAGTGAAATGTATATATTTTTTAATGATATAGTATGTAAGTGTTGATTTCATGCATACATTCTATGCATAAAATTAGTGGCTTCCATTTGATAGTGAAATGTATAAATATTTTAATGATACATATTCATTTGATAGTGAAATGTATAAATATTTTAATGATATAATATGTATGTGTTGATTACATTTATGCATAAAATCCATATTGGAAATTTGATCTTGAAATGTATATTTTTTTTAGACGTGTGTTCCATCTAAGACCCCGTTTTCCTTGATGAAAAATATTTTAAAATGCAAATATTTAAAAAATATAAATCATGAGATTCATTCAAGCCAAAAAAATGAATAAATAACATTTTTGGGCTGAGAGGCTCATTCTACAAGTAGTATGAGTGGATGTGTAAGTTTGTCCATCGGTCAATGCCCCATTAAAATTTTAAAAAAAATGAATATGTTGTAAAGTATTTAGAAGTAAAAAAAATGTGAATGAGATGTTTAAATCTTATACTTTTTGAAAATATTTTAACAAGAAAATTAAATAAACTATTTGAAGGTGTATGTTAACTAATTTATGTCCATATCAACTTCATATATATAGAGAGAGAGAAAAAAGTAAGTTTTTATGGTTAAAATTTTTATTTTGTCTTCTATATACTCTATTTAGCATTCAAAAATACAATTTAAACAATGAAAAATAACACATTGTATTTTGCAATCTAAAAAAGTTTGCAATTGAAGAAATTTGATATCTCATGTTAGATCTGTACTTAAGATGGACCTATGCTAGTAATATACCAATATTGAAATACAATGATGTGTGGTTTGACAGCTAGGTTTGTTGGGTGAAACCAACAAGGCCATTGTTCAAATCTCATTGAGTACAGTGTCCTGCTATGGTGTGTGGCTCAAGGAGTAGACTCCCCTCCCCTCGTGAGCTCTCATAAGAATTTAGTATATCTCGCAGGTTGTTGAATGTACTCTTGGTGTTATAGTGGCAACTACAAGGGTTGATCCTAGGGTTGATCCTAGATTAGACCTGTTGAATGTACTCTTGGTGTTGAATGTACTCTTGGTGTTATAGTGGCAGCTACAAGGGTTGATCCTAGATTAGGCCTGTTGAATGTACTCTTGGTGTTATAGTGGCAGCTACAAGGGTTGATCCTAGGGTTGATCCTAAATTAGGCCTGAGTCTCGAGTCTTGCCAAAATCATAAGAATTTAGTATATCTAGCTTGTAGGTTGTTGGAACTCATGGTGTTATAGTGGCAACTACGAGGGTTGATCCTAGGTCTCCCTTTGATATAAGAATTTAGTATATTTGACTTGCAGGTTATTGGAACTCTTGGTGTTATAGTGGCAACTACGAGGGTTGATCCTAGGTCTCCCTTAGATTAGGCCTGATAGTTAAATCATAAGAATTTAGCATATCTAGCTTGCAAGTTGTTGGAACTCTTAGTGTTATAGTGGCAACTACAAGGGTTGCCAGGTTGTTGGAACTCTCGCTGTTATAGTGGCAACTACAAGGGTTGATCCCGGGTCTCCCTTATATTAGGCCTCGGATTCACAACATTGTTAAAAAAAGATATATACCAATATTGAAAATTTCAAATATTTCATATATATTTGAAATGCATCTTTTTTTAAAATAATTATTACATAACAAGGGTGGGTAAGTGGTGGGTAAGTGGTGTATACAGGGCTTCCATAATTTTCATTCATTAACATATATTAAAATATAAAAAATTATGATAGATGATATAGATTCAATAATTTAGAAATTTCTTCATTATATACATGATCCAATGGAGAAATAAAAAAAATTTCAACCTCCACTCATGTCTTGTCTTGTCCTGGTGTTGGTGTTACAAATTCAGCCTTATTTGATGTTGGTGTTACAAATTCAGACTTACAAATAAGGCCAATATTTTGTATTTTAATAGCTATTGGTATTTTCTAACTTTTGTATTTTAACAACTATCGGTGTTTTTCAGCCATCCATTTGATTTTTATATGGCTAATAATATCAAATAATCAACCCCTTCCCATCCCATCTGAATAGATTTTCTTCGGCCTGCCTTGCAATTTACCTCATCATTTACCGGTGGTTGTGAACGGTAAAAAACGGTTGGTGATGACCACATTTTCTTCTTTTGATCACCACCGATTTAACGACCACAGCTCATGACTCCTCCCCCTCTTTCAAATCTGACTCCATCCCTGATCAAGGGATCGGAGGGTCAGGATCCTTTGAATCGCCATTGTTCTCTGCAAATCCACTCTCCTTACCTGTCCACCCTTATGTGTACAATATCGACCTTCCTCTTTATTACAACTTTGTGTCATGTTTGAGTTAGGTTTTTATCATTCTCTAGGGTTCACCCATGGAGCTTTAATTTGCTCTCTCATCCAGTGAAGGGTCCATCCAGTTGGGTTGAAGTTGTATACGTGCCATCGTATAATATACTGTTTAAGGGTTCTTCTTGATTGAATATTGTGTTACTGTATCTTGTGTTTTAGGATCCTTGTTGCGAAGATTCCATATAATGGACTCGTCTACCATCAAATCCTTGTGATCTCTAGTCCTTATAGACGAATGGGTGTTGCTCAACACAAACCTGAGAGCTCAAAAATGTAAACACATGTGCCTATGGTTTCTTGTGGCTTAGACATTGGATTGAATTGAACATGTGCCTCTATGATCTCTGGCCCTTATAGACGAATGGTGTTTGCTCCAATTATGTCAACATGTGCCTCTATGGTTACAAATCGCGCATGTATCTATGGCTTCTTTCTTCCTAAAGGATTGGATTGAATGGAAATGCTTGTTTATCTTAATGGAGATTGTTGTCATTGTTATGGTATGTTATGTTTAGATTGTTTCTATTTCATTACAACACTTGTTTTTATTGTCTTGATTTTTAGAACTTTGTTGAAACACTGAATGGTTTCATCACTCATTCTTAACATGAGACTGGCACTAATAGGAAAGGTTGCTTGCTTCTTTTGAATACAACCCACCTTATATTCAATCTATTGTGCACGTACCATGGTTGTCACCTTTTACACACAAGAGCAACGCCAACAACCCACAGCTCCAGCTCCATATACACGAGGAAAGTTTCAAAACTTGCACCCCCAATTATTCTACAAGTCATCTCATGCTCAAAGCCCAAGAGGTCCCACCTTCCTCCTACAAACACCCATGCCACCATGTAACACTCTGCGCACTTAAATATGTGAGAATCACTTTTTTTTCTTCCACGCTTACCTCAATACAATTTTTCTTTCTTCAAAATCTCTATATACATGATTCTTATCCCAATGGGGATCAACCATAAGAGAGTGATTTCTCCATTAACAAGATAGTTGATTGGTTGAAGCAATTCTCCTTGCTTGCTTGGTCAAGCGTTCCTTCCTCCTCCATGTGATCTCTTGTGATGGTACATGTTTGTCAAATAACAATTGAGTATAATTTCAACAACTATAATATCTGATCTTCCTCTTGGCGTTTTTCCACATCAATTGTAAAGATTGATGTGTCATAGCATATAAGTTCCAGAATATTATGATCCTTCTGCCAATATGTATAACAAAAAGTGAGGCTTCCTACTAGCATAATGGTTGATTGATTATGAAATGAATATGCTTGCTTGCTCGACCTTTCCTTCCTCCTTTCTGGAACATGATGCACACATCCATGTGCCTGAAATAATAGTGAGATAATCATATTTGACATCTTGGGATGGCTTCTTCAACTATGAAATCTCCTCTCCTCCCCTCTCTATTTTTTTGTGAAGAACTAAAAACATTTTTAGTTTTCAATCCATAATTTTTATTATCATCAAAGACAAGGAAAATAGATGAAATTATTTAACTTTTTATCCAGAACTACGATAAATTTCAGCTACTCGACTCACTTGTAGCACCCAGAAGCTACAAGATCATTGGGAGATCTAAACTTGGTTTACCCTCATAAGAGATCCATGACCCAAAACCAAGCCACCAAAACCAAGCTGAAGTCCAATCTGGATGTTTTCTAATCATTGCCCCTCACTATTCCTAGCGTGGGAAGACTAAGAAACCCCCTTGGGCCATAGTTTCATCCCTTCAAGAGCTAACAGCTTGCCATTGCCAAACTTTTGAATACACTATCACATCAAAAACGTAGACAATGAAATCGAAATTTTATTGAAATCAAAATTCTGTATGCATCCACATCAATGACGAAGCAATATACAAAATAGTGCCAAATGCCAATGTTTCGCATCAAATGAAGTATAACACCACTAAGAAGCCATCTTAGCATCATGGTTGTAGTAAGCATCACTCCTGCAACTACCAACCATACTCGACTAGGAGCCAAAGCAAGGTATCTCACAATTTTGTGCCCTCCAAAGCCTTTAAAAAAAGCTAAAGCAAAACCTCTCACTTTGTTCTTGGAAAAATCCTCAAGGTTTGAATAAAAGAATCTTAATGTGGAACAAAATCTGGCTGAATCTATAATATTTTAACTTATAATTATTTGGATATCACATAAACAACAACCACAAACCAAAGAGGACTCATATGACATGATATTAAACCACTAGCAACCACCACAGACAAAGAGGACTCATATAACATTAGTGATATTAAACCACAAGCAACAACCACAAATCAAAGAGGACTCATATGACATGATATTAAACCACCAGCAACATTGATACCAAAGTGACAAAAAATGTTATCATGTCAACATGGGACTTGCATCCCACCACCAGTGCCTTGATAAAGAATGTTTTTGGTGTGAGCAATGCCTTGTAATTTACAAGGCCATTTATCACAGAGATTTGAAAGCTAAGTGAACAAAAAAGACAGGCCAAGGAAATTCAATTTCAATCTGGAGGGGAAATCCACTTACCTATGCTGAGACCCAGAAACATAAAGTTGTGCAATGTATCTTTTTGTTTGCACTGATGAAATATAAAATATAAAGTGCACTCTTTGAAGGAAAAAAATATCCTGAGTGGGAAGAAAGAGGTTTTTGTTCGTTCGTACATTCGCTCAGTGCTCAACAAGTTTAATCACGATAGCAACTATAGTTATCTCTAGAATGGGCACTTCCAAAACCTCGAATCTGATGTACAAATGAAGTGGAAACAAAGAGATATCAATGCACTGGCTAGTATTGTTCTCAGCTTGGGGATGAACAGGTGCTACAAGGGATAGATGCAAAGACTTTGAAAGAAGCATGGGAGGGGACACATCGATGAAGATAGAAGGGGCAAAGAATTCAACCTCAAAGATATTTTGAGAGAGAAATCCTCCATATTGACTGTCTAAAGGAGAAAATATTAGTAACCACATCAAATAGTTTACGTCACTACTAAATGGCAGGACTGGAGTCAAAAGTTAGTGGTTAGATAATGCAACCACCCTACCCTTCCAGCAAGTTGAATAAAGTATTATGATAGTCTGGTGGTTAGATTAAATAACCAAGTTCAGAAATTAGCACTTTCCCAAGCTACAACTGCATTATTAGATGTTCAAAAAACGAGGAGAAATAGCCTTGTTTTGTAGACAAAAGAAAGCTGGTTCTGAAATTCAAACTGGTAGGGGTCAAAAGCAGAGAAAGGGAACAAAAAGTACTTCTGAGTCTACTTTGCCAAAGAAGAATGTCAAACAGATCAACTTTTCTACAAATCAAGAAGATATTTTCTATATGTTAGAGGTATCTTCTCCAAGGGAGGAAGACAAACTTCTTGTATTCTGGTACTAAACAACACATGACATCCCATAGAGATGTGTTCACGAGACATGATCTATGATCCCAATCCAAGCGTGTTTACAAGGGAGATGATAACAGTAGTGATGTTGCAAGTCAACGGTTCATAATCATGTATTGCCGAGCTTGAATATATAAGATAATCACAATTTGCATGCACCAAAGTTGAGGAAGAAATGCCTTCAATGAGTTAGATAGTAAAAATCACGTACACTGAATGCTAGGGGATTTGCTGCAAACAATGCACGGCAGCAGGAAGCAGTACATGGGGTGAGAGAAGGAAACCTGTGCTACAAGTTTCCCTATATGGTTCTAATTTGACAACAAGCCTTGCAAGTGTAATTAAGTGAGGTACGTAATATTGAATTGTGGCATGGAAGACTAGGACATCTTAGCATACACGTACTTGAGCAAATAAAAATAGAATGTCTGTATGAAGGACTGAATGATACTTCAGGGTTTTCTAAAAGTTGTGTTTATGTAAAACAACACTGAACATTGTTTAAAAGGTGATCCAATATAAGGTTGAGGATTCCTGCACTTGGTTCACATATGAATTTGTGGACTAATGCAAGCTTCTAATCTAGGAGATGTCAAATAAATTGCCACATTTATTGACAACTTTTCTAGAGTTATATAAGAAAAATTGGAACTGTTGGAAAAATTCAAATTCTTTCATAAGTTAGCTAAAAATCCAGATTTTGGAGAAAATAAGAGTGTCAAGAACCTTAGCAAAATGATGGTAGAGACCTCATGATGAGAAATATACACGATGTAATATATAAAAGCCACACAATGTAATATGTAAGATTGTACATTAAATGATAATAGAAACATACACCACAGGCTACAGAAGAGGAAAAAAGAATGGGCGGCTTCCACAAGAGGGAAAAGACAAGGGGACTTAAATAGGCTAAGGGGAAAGGACCTTAGTAAGTGACTTGCAACTCTAATTATGTCCCTTGATTGTTTTATTAAGCTTGGGGGATTAGCATATTAAGGAGGTGTATGTGTCTTCGTAAGGATACATGGCCCCTTCATGTCATGCAAAGGCAAACTTATGCTATACCTATCTGCCATGCAGGCAAATTGAAGGGATTTTAATGAATTTGTGGAAAACCTGTGAGTAGTTAAGAAACCAACGTTTCGGACTAACTTGGTGAGTCCATCATCAGGGCAATGAGATTGTATTTGAGAAGAGAGAATGAATTTTAGAACCTTATTAATAGTTATTGATTTTTTATTTTTTTTGGTCAGTGCTTCTGGCTCTGGAAATTCTTATCTTCTCGAAATTTAGAGCATTGTTCATTATGTCCCTTCCATGGTGGGACTTAATGGTATTGAAGAGGGAGTCCATACAGGTTGCTCGATTTTAATGAATATGTGGAAAACCTGTGAGTAGTTAAGAAACCAACGTTTCGGACTAACTTGGTGAGTCCATCGTCAGGGCAATGAGATTGTATTTGAGAAGAGGGAATGCATTTCGGAACCTTATTAATAGTTATTGATTTTTATTTTTCTTATTATTTTTTTGGTCGGCTTACTACTAATTAATTTAATTAATAAATTTATTTAAATGAGTATCAATTTTATTTTATTATTTATTT
>APFE031275426.1:62183-88849 GCA_000404065.3 Pinus taeda | reverse complement strand
TAATATGAAATGTAAAAGTGGAATAAGAAAATGAGAAAGGAAAAATGGATTAATTAGAAATAAGAAAAATAAAATAAGAGAGAGTAAGTTGAGGAATGAGAAATGAGAGTAAGTTGAAGAATGAGAATAAGCCTATTGACCTTACCTTCCCATTGTGTGAAGTCTTCCTCTTTCCTCTTATAGTTTTACTCTCGAAGTGGTTTTTTTGGACAAAGAAGTGAAAATGCACAAAGAATATGAACTACATTATAACTAAAAGTTACTTATAAAATAAAAGTTGAACAAAAATTTAAAGCTAATTTTCCATTTGAAATTTCAAGACAAACATTGCATTTTTGTCTCTGAATTTTTTTACACTTATAAAACAATTTACAAACTGATTTTTTTGGACAAAGAAGTGAAAATGCACAAAAAAATATGAACTACATTATAACTAAAGGTTGCTTATAAAATAAAATTATAAAATAAAAGTTGAACAAAAATTTAAAGCTAATTTTCCATTTGAAATTTTAAGACAAACATTTTGTCTTTGAATTTTTTTACACTTACAAAACAATTTATGCGTGAAGTAATTCTCTTAACTTAGCTAATATGTTTTACAATGACGAATGTCTATATAAATATATTAAATAGTGTCTTAGCCTGCCCTGACATTAAAAATAGATATAATAATAATAATATATAAAAACTATGTTCAATATTCTTTTTATTAAAAAAATCACAAATATATTTATATTTGGAACACTAATGAAAAGCAAATTATGTGTTGTCTTGATCTCTGTCCATTTAATGGTCCCTGTACATCAATGGATATAATGACATGATAATAACATTATTATTGGGCTATAATTTCAGTAACTCATCTATTGACTAGGTCTGTGGGTTCGAGATAAGACCGTACACAGCTGTAAGAGGTCATTTGGCATCTAATGGCGTTCAATCAACCAAACGATAAATGTATATGCTGGATTATTGTTGGGAAACATCTGGTCTAATTGCGGGTGTGCTAAATTGGGAGCAAGCATTAAGTGGTAGGCATGACTGATAGCTTGGTTTCTCATTCATGTTGGTGGCTCACGTAATCTTCCAGAATGGCATGACTGATAGCTTGGTTTCTCATTCATGTTGGTGGCTCACGTAATCTTCCAGAATATTAAATACCCCCTTCTGAGTGTTATGAATACCATTGTATTTGCCAAATCTTATTTCCAACTTTACTGCAATATAAATGCAGTCTGACATGCAAGGGGAATAGGGGTTGCCTTGCATTTATATTTCTCTCAAAATTGACTTTGGCATGTTAGCAGCAAGGCAACCCCTATTCCCCTTACATGTCAGACTGCATTTATATTGCAGTAGAGTTGGAAATAGGATTTGCCTATTTGCCAATTGTATTTGATCAAAATTAATGCTCCGTGGCATGATCCCAGAAAAGTATGTCGTGTAAGATGGATGGCCATCATGGCAAGAGTTAACCAGCCTATTATATGGCATTAAATGACTGGTTAGCTGCATGCCATTTAATTTTATAATACATTTTATTATTTTTCATTTATCTCGTTATGTCGGCTGGTGTGTTATAAAGTTAAAGACATGCAACTAACCAGTCATTTAATACCCTATAGCAAGCTGGTTAGTTCTTGCCGTCCATCATAGTGTCAATTTCCATCAATGATATTGCCATCTTTTCATTTTTCCATTAATCTCTGATCTCTGATCTTTTCATGTTTCTTAATTTAAAGAAAAATAATTAGAAGTGTTTTGCCTGCAGAAAACCTACGCAATAACTTTTCCAATGATATAGGTTCCTGCTTATGTCAATTCTACAGTCTATCTTAGAGTAGCAGGAGACATTTTACGTCAGGTCAAAAAATGAACTGTAATTTTACATTCAGACAAATTATTATCGCCCACCGATTTTGTTTGGTACCCAAAAGTAAATTGAAGTGACAGTATCAAACATATGACCTGGAAATCTTAAAAACAATGATACGTACCCCACCTCTCTTATCTTATCACAAACTATGGACCGGTGTCCTCCATTTGCCTCCATCCCCACAATTATTTTCATGTTCTATCACTTTACCTCGTCCTTCTTTGGCCATGCGTGCTAGCATGGTCAGCCTTTGCAAAATTAGCAATATCTGACTTGAACGTTGTGCAGTAAGCTCTGTTATATCAGGCCCTGACTGTACTGTTAGAAGTTTTATGGCGCAGATTTAATATATTCTACTGACCATCAATTCTGAATGCCAAAAGCCCTGCCAAGTATAGTGCCAGTCAGACCCACTACGCTGCTTTTCTTGTCGCATCCTGAAAATAGTGTGCAACAGTCATACAAATTTTCAAGATATGTTCCCCTATGACAGTCATACAGATTTGTAATTATACATAATATTCGTTTTTTTAATGAGTAACTGAGCTTCAGGGAGGGGATTTTGAAAAGAGACCAAGATATTTTTTTTGGAATTGGACTACCACGGCTGTGGGGCCAAATATTTCCACAATTAATGGACCAGATCGAACAATTATGCAAATTTATAATTATATATAAAAAAATTGAAAAAAAAACACTCATAATAGGGTGTTTGAAGATAGGGTAGCTTAGAGCAAGGTTAACTCATTTGCAAACTATTTAGTATACAAGTTCACTCATTAGTTGCTAATGTAAATAAGGGTACGAATTAAGAAATGATTATTACTAGCAATTGAACTACATGTTGCAAAGGAAACGTCCTAATGCAATAACATATAACATTAATTAATACTTCTTTAACAATTGTTAAAGACAAAACAAATATCAAGAAAAGAAAAGGACCATGCTACAATGAAATTAACATATAACATTAATTAATACTTCTTTAACAATTGTTAAAGACAAAACAAATATCAAGAAAAGGAAAGGACCATGCTACAATGAAATCTTGTTGCAATACTGCTTCTTTGAGTCTTACAAATCATGAGGCATGTGTTGAAGTTAAAGACCTTATCTGATTATGTCAGCGTGGATGCATCCAAAATAAATAAGTAGATTGTGATTTGCTACCTTCCAAATCAAAGGTCGTTTTGGTACAATTCCTCCACATTTCTTCTTGATCTCTTCCTCGACATCAATAGAAATGATTGTTTTAATAGTTTGAAACATGTGTCTTCAAAGGACTACAACAATTTTGTAAATAAATTTTTAATTTCTCTATGAATTAAGATCTACCCTTGATTAAAAAATGCATGTATCTCCAATTTGGAAATTGAACCCAAGAATAACATGAACTACACCTTTTCTTGAGAAAATTTCCTATGTTTCTCTTTTGAATGTTGACTCATCTCTGTATTATTTCCTTCATGATCCTTGAAACTATTCAAAAGATCACATTGCTCTTTACCACTAATCTCCTTGGTGTCTGCCATGTTCTTGTTTTAATTCAACAAATTTTTCTTAAGTAAATCTAACTCATGTCATTCACTTGAAAATAATGTAGAGATCATTCAACAACATTTAAACCATTTTACCTTGGTAATTAAACAAGTGTGGTTCATAAGCACCACAATGAAAATACTAATTTTTTACATCAAAAGACCACAACTCGCCTTGGTTTTAAAGTAATGGCTGCAAAATTTATATAACCTATTTGTCTATCTCACTAGTAAAAACATGAAACAGTTATTGTGTATTTTGCATTTTAGATAAGAAACATAGGGATAAATTTGACAAAAAAAATTTGAATGAAGAAAAAACATGCTTGTGGAAATTGCACATAGTGACCTTTGTTGTCCCATGAAAATTTAGTCATTGGCACGTCCAAATTATTTTATGACATCCATCGAGCATGAGGCCTATATTTAATTTAAAGACCTTGTTTGATTATGCCAACATGAATGCCTCCTAAATAATAAAAAAATAGATCTTGAGTTGCTACCTTCAAAATCATAGGTTGTTTTGGTACAATTCCTCCATATTTCTTCTTGATCACTTCCACCTTCTATGAAAAACCTTAATCAATACAAAGATTTTTTCTTTTATAGTTTGAAACATGTTTCTACAAAAGACTATAACAATTTTCTAAATAAATTTTGAATTTCTATGTGAATTAAGATCTACCCTTCAATAAAACTACAGATATTTGCAATTTGGAAATTGAACCAATGATAACATCAACTATAGCTCTTCCTGAGAAAATTGGTTGTGTTTGTCTTTTGATTGTTGAGTCACCTATGTATTATTTCATTCATGATCCTTGAAACTATTCAAAAGATCACATTGCTCTTTACCACTAATTTCCTTGGTGTCTACCATGTTCTTGTTTTAATCCAATAGATTATGCTTAAGAAAATCTAACCCATGTCATGCAGTTAAAAATAATGTAGAAACCATTCAACAACATTTAAACCATTTTATCTTGAAAATCAAACTAGTGTGGTCCATAATAACCACAATGAAAATACTGTTTTTTTACATCAAAACACCACACCTAACCTTGGTCTTAAAATAATGGCCCCAAAATTTATATAACCTACTCATCTATCTGACTGGTAAAAACATGAAAGAGTTATTCTCAATTTCACATTTTATACAAGAAACATAGGGATAAATTTGACAAAAAATGTTGGATGAAGAAAAAAAATGCATGTGGAAATTGCACAAAATGACCTTTTTGGTCCCATGAGAATTTAGTTATTGACAAGTCGGAATTATTTTATTACATCCATCGATTCCTTTCCAAGAAAAATTTGGTTATGCTTTCTCAAGTACAAGTCATTAGCTCTGAAGTCAAACCCATATATTTATACATCATAAAATCAAACAGATATTTGCTCAAAGCATGCATAATATCAAAACCCTTGTCAAAACATTTTGAAGCTAAAAGGATATGGAATGTGACAGTTTACAGTCAATGAATCATTTGTCCCATTTGAACCCATAAAAATGTACATTGGCTTAGGGCTGTGTCAACTTTCTTTGTGTCTGTTGTAAATGCCCAGTTCATCACCTAGTAATGGAAACAAAGATATAGAAATATATAAATAAAGAAAAGTATATGGTTCCTTCCTAGGCAACGAGAAGTTGATGATGAAGTGCTTGTGATATATTGTATATCAAGAAGGATGAAAAATTAAATACTTTATATAGCACATTGAGTTTGGCCTCTATATAAGTAGTTATATGAAAGCTGTTTTACAACTTTAAAATATGAGGATTGATAATAAACAAGGAAAAAAAATATATAACCTAAAGATCTAAATGGTTTAAAGTTTACATAGCTTGTTTAATTTTTCCTCTAATCAAGTGAGAAACCATATGAAAAGTGTTTTAAAACCAAGTATTTACAACACACACATAGTAAGTTGAGACAACCCTGAGGAGTTTTTTTATACAAATTTTATTATAACCATTCCCTCCATCCAATTGATACCACAGAGCCTTCTGAAGACAAAATTTATTCTAGTATATAACCTGATCCACAACCAAAGAAAAGGGATAAATACTTTATATAGCACATTGATTTTGGCCTCTAAACAAGTAGTTATATGAAAGGTGTTTTACAACTTTAAAATATGAGGATTGACAATAAACAAGGAAAAAATATATATAGCCTGAAGATCTAAATGGTTTAAAGTTTACATAGCTTGTTTAATTTTTCCTCTAAGCAAGTGAGAAACCATATGAAAAGTGTTTTAAAACCAAGTATTTACAACACACACATAGTAAGTTGAGACAACCATGAGGAGTTTTTTATACAAATTTTATTATAACCATTCCCTCCATCCAATTGATACTGCAGAGCCTTCTGAAGACAAAATCTATTCTAGTATATAACTTGATCCACAATCAAAGAAAAGGGATAGAGATGTCACAAACTAAAATAAATGGTTTTTTTCATTGGCACAATGATGTATTAACATTATCAGCTGAAATGGATCCTATTAGCTGCATGGTGGCCAAAGACACTAGAAAATTCAAAATAGATATATGTGATGACATCCATATTACCTACAAACCATCCCAACTTTCCCATCTTATATAATAATTTCTAACAATAACCACTCAAGTTGCTCTCCAATTTCTGAAACCCCCACCCATGCTGGGGAGATCATAATGTAAAATCAAATGCTCCTATGGTTTTTTTAAAGGGTTCATATATAGAAAAAACACTCAGAAAGTCAATACTAAGACATAATAATTTATTTTTGAATCATAAAGACAAATAAAACATCACATTAGCTCACAAAATATACCCAATGATGCAATGATATGAGATGATGATTGAGTTTTGAATCATGATAAATAGGTGACAACCAACACTAAGTTGTAGCCATAAGCAAAGCATCATATCAACTCACAAAATATATCCAAGGTTGCAATAAACTGCCATACATAGTGCTATACCTCATAGGTATTTTAGTGCACATAGAACGCCGCCCTAAAAATTCTATACTCTTGATCAATTAAGAATATCCTAGGATGTCTAGAGTGGATGTCATGGTGGGTGGTACAATAATTGATGATGATTTTTAAAGGGTAAGGGAATTTAGATACTCTATTTGGTATCATTCACAATGTTGTTATTATTAGGCGTAAATTACTATTAAGACAAGAGGATATGAAAAATAACTTTATAGAAGGAGGAACCCAAAAGACGTAGTTCATTTGGATTTGTTAAAAATGAACACACTGAACATGCTTCTCAAGGTAGTCCATCGATTCGAAGTTACATGATTGCTACTGAGTCAAAAAAATAAAATCTTCGTGGTCATTCTCCAAGGTCAAGTCTAGATGTTCAAGAGAAGGAAACTCCTATAATATGGAGACATTCTCTTCCAGTAGCTCCTAATGGGAAACCCAATTTTGTGTCACCAAGGACTCAGAGATTGTTGACACAACTTCAATCAACGAGGGGGCACAAAAAAATTGATCAGTCTCTTGGCACTAGTAGGAAGTCAATTCTCTCATAATTTGGAGATTTATCTTTGTTCATATTTCTTTGGAGCAATATCTTTAAATGTTGGCATTCTGTCTTTTTTATTTCAAAAAAGGAAATCCTTGTTCAAGTTGATTGGCAAAAGTGATCAATATTTGAGCATCTCTTGATATTTTGTGCATTTGGAGTGTCTTCTCAGTTAGTAATGAATGTGAATCTATGGCGAGACCTATAATAATATATATATACTATATATATATATGAGTTTATTATTAATATTGTGTTGGACTTATTGATATTCAATCATAAATTTCTTGTGAGCCCCTAAATGGTAGCACCAAATTATGCGTACATTTACAAATAATATACCATGTTGCATATTCATAACATGACTTCCAACTGTACATTTTTTATGGGTTCATATAGTAACAACTGATTCATTGAATGTAAACTATTAGAATGTGGATTGTTTTAGCTTTAAAATGTTTTGAGAAGGGTTTGCATATTATGCATGCTTTGAGCTAATATTTGTTTGTTTTTATGATTTATAAGTATGTGGGTTTGAATTTAGAGCTAATGACTGGTACTTGAGAAATTACAACCATTTTTTTCTTGGAAGAGCATCGATGGATCTCATAAAATAATTTGGCTAATGACTAAATTATTATGGGACTACAACAGTCACTATGTGCAATTTCCACATGCATGTTTTGTCTCCATTCAAATTTTTTTGTCAAATTTATCCCTATGTTTCTTGTCTAAAATGAGAAATTCACAACAATTTTATCATACTTTTACTAGTCAGATAGATGACTAGGTTATATAAATTTTGGAGCCATTATTTTAAAACCAAGGTGAGGTGTGGTGTTTTGATGTGAAAAAACAATATTTATATTGTTGTGCTTATAGACCACACTTGATTGATTTTCAAGATAAAATGGTTTAAATGTTGTTGAACGATCTCTACATTATTTTTAAATTCATGACATGGATTATATTTTCTTAAGCATAATCTATTGGATTAAAACAAGGACATGGAAGACGCCAAGGAGATTAGTAGTAAAGGACAATGTGATCTTTTGAATAGTTTCAAGGATCATGAATAAAATAATACAAAGGCGACTCAACAATTAAAAGAGAAACATAGGAAATTTTCTCAAGAAGAGGTGTGGTTGATTCTATTCTTGGGTTCAATTTCTAAATTGAAGATATGTGCAATTTTATTCAAAAGTAGATCTTAATTTACATAGAAAATCAAAATTTATTTACAAAATTGTTATAGTTCTTTGTAGACAGATGTTTCAAACTATAAAAAAATATTTGTATTGATTAAGTTTGCCCATAGTAGGAGGAAGTGATCAAGAAGAAATATGGAGGAATTTTATCAAAAATACCTCTGAATTCAAAGGTAGAAAATCGCGATCTATTTCTTTATTTATGAGGCATTCATGTTGGCACAATCAAACAAGGTCTTTGACTTCAATATAGGCCTCATGATTTGTAAGTTTCAAGGAAGGAGTGTTACAGTAAGATTTCATTGTGGCAATATTGATGGATGCCATAAAATAATTTGGACTTGCCAATGAATAAATTCTCATGGGACCACAAAGGTCACTGTGTGCAATTTTAAAATGCATGGTTTTTCTTCATCAATATTTTTTTTTCAAATTTCTCCCTATGTTTCTTGTCTAAAATGCAAAATTCACAATAAATATTTCATGTTTTTACCAGTCCGATAGAGGAGTAGGTTATATAAAATTTGTGGATATTATTTTAAAACCAAGGTGAGGTGAGGTATTTTGATGTAAAAAAGTCATATTTTGATTGTGGTGCTTATGGACCACACTTGATTTTCAAGATAAAATGGTTTCAATTTTTTCTACTACATGGCATAGGTTAGATTTACTTAAGTCGAATGTGCTAGACTAAGACAAGAACATGGTTGACACCAAGGAGATAGTGGTAAAGAGCAATGTGATGTTTTGAATAGTTTCAAGGATCATGAAGGAAATAATACAAACGTGAGTAAACATTTAAAAGAGAAACACATGAAATTTTCTCAAGAAGAGCTGTAGTTGATGCTATTCTTGGGTTCAATTTCCAAATTGGAGATATGTGTATTTTTATTCATGGGTAGATCTTAATTCACATAGAAATTCAAAATTTATTTACAAAATTGTTATAGTCCTTTGCAGACACATGTTACAAAAATTCAAAAAATTGCTTTCTACTGATTAAGGTTGTCTATAGCAGGAGTAAGTCATCAAGAAGAAATACCGAGGAATTTTACCAAAATTACCTTTGATTTTGAAGGTACCAAATCACGATCTATTTCTTTATTTACAAGGAATTCATGCTAGCATAATCAAACAAGGTCTTTAACTTCAACATAGGCCTCATGATTTGTAAGGCTCAAGGAAGTAGTATTGCAATAACATTTCATTGTAGCATGGTCCTTGCATTTTTTTGATATTTTTTTGTCTTTCAACAGTTGTCAAAGAAGCAGTAACTAGTGTTATATGCTATATCCTTACAACATTTCCTTTGCAACATCTAGTGCAATTGCTAGTTTATGACACCACTACAATTATGTAAGGTAGGTGTAATTTCTTTAAAGTAACAATAACTATTTTATATATATAACATAAAAATTATTAGTTTAACATAATGTTAATCTAAATATTTCTAAAATGTAATTTCAAAATTTAAATATTTTAAAATTTTTATTAAATTTATATTTTTTAAATTTTATGATTTATCTATATAATTGAGATGAATTGTCATGGTTTAACACTTTGATCCTACAGATATTCATTAATGATTATGGTCTTGAAATATATATTGATCAATTATTACTATCTTGGAAGAAGGGAAACTTTGAGCTTGAAATATTCATCAATTATTATTTATTATGGTCTTGGAATAAGGCAATGACTCAGTTTGGCTTGTATGAGAATCATCAATTTTGATAACATTGGCTTCCTACTCTTATGCTTTTCTAAATGCCTCAACCCTTCACTGTCACTATCACAACTTTACATGCCTCTTAGTGACATTGCAATTAGCTTAAGATATTTCAATAACATTGATTATTTCTCTTTCTTTTGGTAAAAACATTATTGATGATAATTAATTAATTAACTAAATTCAAGGGGTTTTTGACTAAATGTTGAATCAAGTGATTAAATAAATCATCTACCTCATTTGTATATATTCTTTTTATAATTTGTCCCTGTTACATCTAGTAATATTATATTTATTTGATTAAATGAAATTGTCTTGTTGTTGGAAGATTGGATATATGCAATTGCCTTGTTGTTTCAATTTTAGTTCTTTATTACTTTTTACTTCAAATTATCTATATTTAAACATGTGATAGAAAGGTGAATAGCTAAATATATGGTAGCTTGATCTATGCTATACTTTGTATCATATGGAGCAGACATATGAGTATATTTTGTCTATAATAGTGTTCATGTCCTTGTTGAAGATGATTCGGTTCCATATATGGAGTGAGGTGGATGTTTATTTTCTTTGTTGTAGGAATGCTAGTTGCGCTTTCATAATCATGCCAAACTTAGTTGCTAGTACTTGTCGCTTAATGTAAATATAGGTAAATTGGAGTCTAGTTTTTTGAGAGGTTGTGTTTTAATGAAGCTTACTTTAATTAATGATACCTTTCAATCTAGAAATCATTTTTTTAGGAGCTATTATTTATGTTGTACCAACTTAAGAATGTAAACTTACAATACAAAAAGATAGATGCAGTTGTGTAGCTAGCACGTGCCTTAAAGCTATGTTTTTCTACAAATCATTTTATGTATATTATTATATACACAGTCTTATATATTTATTTCTTAAATAAAGCCTTAAGATAAATTAAGAATTATGTTTGGAAAATCTAAATAATTAATATAACATATCAATCACATTTAAAACTAATAAATAAATAAATTGCTTGATGCATAGATCCATTGACTTTTTTTGATGAATTAATGTTACATGTAGAACACAGGGTTATTTAGTTTGCAATGGATGTGAGTTTGTAGGCTCATAATCCATAGGTCCTAGGATCGAGATCATAAAAAAACTTGAAATGATAGTCCCCCAAAAATCGTTTACATCAAGTGGTATCAGAGCGCAGAAGATTCCTACGTGTAGTGTGGAGGACAAGAAACATAAAAAGGTAGAATTTTATTTTATATATGATAAGAGAATTTTTTATTGTGTGGGTAAGAGCCGAGGAAGGTGAGAAGATTTGTAGTAGCCTAGAGAAAGGAGTGCTCAAAGGGTTTCGGAGAAGAGAACCAGGAAGATGTCAAAAGCCCAATCTCCTGAGTAAGTTTGGTGAGGTATCATGTAAGAAGGTGGAGACTTGTTACTACAGAGGCATGTTTCAACTTATGAATTGAAGTTGTTATGTGAAGACCATAAATCACATGAATAGGAGGCCATAAATATTTGTACCTTTGCAGTTTGATGCGGGAGCATCAACCCATCCTCTTAAAAGAATTAGCAAGAATGACTTCTGGAAGGTGAAAATGAGAAAAACGATTCAAAAGGCAAGGGATTTGTTAAAAAGATTGAAAAATCAGATCCATGAGGGATATTAGGGAGCTTTGTGAATAAGATCATGTTGATAGCTTTGTGGAGAGGATCATGTTGGGAGGCTTATGGAGAAGATCATGGATCTTGAAATGATCCACAATATTATATTTTCCTCTATAAATTGTAGCCTTTTGGCATTGAAAAGAGACGCCCATTAGAATGAAGATATAGCTAGCCAATGCGCCAATAGATGTTATGTATTAGTTTAGTGGGTTTAATTAATGAAATTTGATTTCTACTTTATGTAATTTTATGTGTGTGTGTGGTGATTTAATGCATTGATGGCTTGATGCATAGATTCATCGAATTTGTTTGATGAATTAATGATACATGTAGAAAAAATGGTTGTTTATTTTGCAGTGGAAGCAAGGATGAGATGATTTTATGGGATCATAATCCACAGGTCCTAATATTGGGATAATAAGAAAACTTCAAATGGTAGTTCCCCATAAATCGTTTGCATAAAAAAAGTATCTCGATGAATTGCATAGTATAAATATTTTGCTAAATGTAAAAAAAGGATTCAAAAGTGATGTTGAACACCAAGGAGAAGATATTTTTATACATGTTTGTTTTCTAGTTAAACTCACAAAAACCTCGAAATCAAAACCTAGAAACTGCAGTTATCCAAAATCGAAACCTACAATGCATTAGTGAGAATGGTTGACCAAAATAGAAATCATCGTTATACCCAACAATCGATCTTTGTATTGGCTATAACAATGATTTGTATTTTTATCAATTATTCACACTAATGGATTGTAGGTTTCGATTTTGGATAACTCCAATTTACAAGTTTCAATTTCGAGGCTTTTGTGAGTTTAACTAGAAAGCATATATGCACAAAAATATCTTATTCATGATGTTCATCGTAACTTTATGAATCCATTTTTACATTTAGTAGTATCGTTATAATTCAATCCATCGATATGTTTTTTCATGCTCCCTCTTTGTGCTGCACCTTGAAAAAAAAATATAGACATCTTGTGACAACACCATAGTTACCATTGATACATATAAAGAGCCTTTTCCTACTTAAAACAATATTCTTGTTAAGATCGTATTACTTAATATAGATGGATAAGAGCTTATATGAAATTATCACCATTAAAATCAGGGGTTTGGGTAATCCAACGAAATGTATGCTATATATATTATAGTTATCTAGTAATCCAGTAAACTCAGGGAATATAATGGAAAAATTCAGTAAGTAGATGATCACAATGAGTGAGTGAGAGATTGGATAATAGATTATATGTTATATATTTATTTATACATTTATTGAAGCTGACATTTAATTGTGTTTACTTATTATTTTCTCTAGATGTGTTTTTCTATGTTTTTCTCTGCCATATGTAATGTGTAATAGAGATGACATTTAAAAAATGTTGACATACTTACGTTACATATCACATCTAATTCCCGTGCATTTCCCCTATACTGGGTTATAGAGCTCCTCTCAGTGCAACAACGTTGTAGTCAAATGCCAAAATGAAAGATGAACAAATATTCAAAGCTATTTTTTCCAATTGGGTTTCCATGCTAAAATTTGTGTTTTTCTGTTTGGATCTTTCCATAGTATGAAGTAACTCTTGTGTGTGAAAATTGTTCTCTATATTTGTTAATGGTTTAAAATGATGAATGTCTCAATGGATACGTTAAATATTGAATATGGGTTATAGGTGATTTTAGCAATTTTTAATGTGTTATTCCTAGTTAGAATGAAGAATTCGCTACTGTATTTGTATTAACAACACTTAGGGATTCTTTTCCCATTAATTTTTTGTGAAATACAACAACTCTGTGATGATCCCTGCCCATGTAATGGCGTCCATGAGCTTAATGAATATAATGATATTAATGTTGCAAATTTTGGGTTGAATTTCTAATATCAAGCTCATAAATTTAGTAGCTCATCACTCTACACATATTGTGGACTCCAGGCAAGGCCGTAACAGTTGTAAGAGACTATTTAACACATGAGTAATTCCAATCAACCATTAGAGGGATGTCAACCTCCCTAATCCATGTGGAAGAGTATAAATTGATAATATGTAGGAGGATAAATGTATATGATAGATTATTGTTTAGTGATGTCTTGTCTAGTTGCTAGTGCACTAAACTAGAAGTGATAATTAAGTGATGTGCATGTTTGATAGCTACCTTCTCATGTTATTAGCTTTCAAAATCTTCCAAAATTTTAAATCCTCCCTTATGAGTGTTATAAACATCTAGATATACATTAACAAAAAAGTTGCTTTTAAACCAAAGTTAACACTCCATGTTATAATTCCAAAAGAGTATGTTGTGAACAATAAGTAGTCCATCATGATCTCATTTTTCATTAATGATATTGTCATCATTTTCACTTTTTCCTTAAGTGTTGATATCAACATAGAGGGAATGGTGATGGTGCACCCAATAGAGTTATTAGGAAAGCTATGTGTTTCATCAGGTAACAATGTTATCTGCGAGTCAATGGTCACATTTTGATGATGTTGTAGTATTGTAAGGCCAGAATTTGGCTTACAAACTCAAAGATATGATAAGTTAAAAATTGGTGTGACAATAATAATCAATCCAAAACTGAGAACAAGAACTCAATTGGTTGTTATTTGGGTGATGCTCAATAATAATCACGATTTTGATCCTTGTGTACTTGATTTTTTAAACTAGTAGGGCTACAACACAAAAGTTACACCACGTGTACAAGTTACACCCAGTAGTAAGACATTTTAAATATTTAAATATCTATAAATAGTAAGAATAGTGATTAGAAATAAACATTCATACAATACCCATATAGGTGAGGTCAGTGAACTATAAGTTTCTCATTTATGGATCATAGGGTATTAGAGTAGTTGCTTTTGAAACTGTGAGGTAGTTACCAAATTATTATAGAATCAACAAGGATAAAGGAAGCTAAGAGAGGTTAGAAGGCCTACAACCCATTGACGCTTGAAAAATTCAAGAAGAAAGAACACACTTGAAGGAATAGGTATAGATGTTAAACTAGAGGATGGTAGATATGGAGAAGAAGCTTGAGACCTCTACTCGACTATTTTCGTTACTAAAGTAGCCATTTGATTAATGACAAGAGGGTCATATAGATGGATATATCGTAGGGGGTAATCTCACTAGGATAAAAACTTAGTTACAACAAATGTTGGAAGGGAAGAAGATCACTTAGCAAAGCTCTAAGTAGCTTTCTAAGAGCATCGGGAAGCAAGGCCACCTTCCATTTCCACTAATGGGGGAAACACCATGACTAAGAAAACTTTGCTAAGATCGCCTTTCATAAACGTTTGTCAAGAGCACCTAAGTGATTTTGAAAATTATATAAGTGAAATTAGTTCTAAAATATTAAAGTAGATTCACTATGATAGACAAGGGCTAGGTAAGAAACGACAAGGCATAATAAGCCCCATTTTAGTTGCATATAGGGTCAAGTATGAAGACCTAGGTTCATGATAGCAAAAATTAAAAGGCCAAGAATAACATGACTATATTTGTGAAGAAAAAGGGCTTGATAGAGTTGTCCTACTCATTAGAAGGGAGAGAACTAATAGATGTTTATGATATCCCAAGACTAGCTCATCCTTCTTGTGGCTAATTATAGAAGGGAAGTGATGAGATAATATTGAACAATCATTTTGCATGGAACTTACAAGAAGTGAGAAGGTAATCATTTGACGGAAGAAGGAGAAGGAGAGAAAGAGGTAATTATCAAACTATGCATCCCTTGTTTGTGACTAGTATAAGAGGAAATTCCATAACACTTCCAACTATTGGTACTCAAAGGCTTGCTTATATTGTGGGAAGAAAGACCATATTGAAGCATCATGGTAAGAGAAGCAAGCCACATGCCATAAAGACTAAATTGACTTCTCCAATCCAACAATGAACTCAAAGGAATATGTAAAGGAGGTTAATGCAAAACAATTCATGTAGTAGAAACCACCAGTATTAGTTGAGTAGTTTTGGCAACTTCATCTAGATATTCACCTTAGTAACTACATACCCAAGAGGAAAGTGTGAAAAGTGAAGCCTTATAGGCATCTCCAACTCAAGGAGAATAAGTTATCCAAGAACCAACAATAACATTGGAATATTACGCCACAATTGAAGAGGATACCGGATCATTATCAACCACCTAGATAGCCCCATTTTGGTTGATATATGCAATATTTTAAGATATTCCCTTCTTGGAGATCTGTCAATGACTAATGCATAGAGGTGAATGACCTTTGAGGGGGGTGGTATTAAGAACTCCATGACATAGTTGTAACCATGTGCAGACACTAGAGGGTTGTTTCCATATCAAGAAACAACTCATGCTAGGAAGAGAACATATACCACACTTCCCTTATGGAATTTTTATGTGATGGCACAACATGCTAATGTTACATTGGAATACAACAACATTCAAATTGGTTGCATTGATCGCAAAAATGGACCATATCTAAGTTTCAGAGAGATGAGATTTAATGTTGACTACATAGTTCAGATCTAGAGATTGCTTCTGAGTTGAGAGTTAGTGAATAATATTTTGCATTGCTATGCCAATGTGAGGCAACAACAAAAGCTAGAGCCATAGGCAGAACCACAGACAATAGCCAAAGCTACGAGCTGGAGCGTTATCTAGAGTTAGAGATATAGCCATGAGCTAAAGTTAGAACCATGTTCCAGAGGAGAATATAGAAGGTACATTGATCCATATTGGTTTCCTTAGAGCTTTTAGAGTCCAAAACACCTCTCAATGGAGAGGTGTGATCTCAAATGGACCCAAACAAGTAAATGGTTTTAAGAATTAGTACCTACAAATCAATTTGATGATTAATGAAGGATAAGCAAACTTAAAAAACAATGCAAATGTAAAAATAGAATAAGACAAAATGAGAAAAGCAAAATAGATTAATTAGAAATAAGAAAAATAAAATAGGAGAAAGTGCAAATGTAAAAATAGAATAAGACAAAATGAGAAAAGCAAAATAGATTAATTAGAAATAAGAAAAATAAAATAGGAGAAAGATGGTTCAGGAATGAGAAATTCATGTTTAGCTTATTAACCTTCCCATTGCCTTAACTTTTCCTCTTTTCTCTTATAGTTTCACTCTCAAAGTGGTTTTTTAGACAAAGAAGTGAAAATGCAAAATAAAATAAAATATGAAGTACATTATAACTAAACATTGCTTATAAAATAAAAGTTAAACGTGGATGAAAAGAGGCTGTGTTTCAACAGCTTCCTTTTTACTGAGGAATCTTAGTAATTCTTGATCTCACTGTCTGTACATCCTAGCACACCACTTACACCATTCACTCCTCAGGTTAATGGACATACAAGTGAGTTCTCAACAATTACTTAAAAAATCACCTAAGTTAATTGATAGATTAAAAGTTCTCAACAATTACTTAAAAAATTACTTAAGTTAATTGATAGATTAAAAGTTCTCAACAATTATTTAGATGCATTTATTTAACCATTTATTAGTTCACAGTATTGTAATAATTTATTTATAGATTAAAAGTTATCAATAATTATTTAGATGCATTTATTTAACCATTTATTAGTTCACAGTATTGTAATAATTTATTTATAGATTAAGAATTTTTATAATAAAGTGAAATTGAATTTTTATAGTTAAAAGAAATTGTTATATTTTTAATTCATACCATTAATTCATTTTATAATAATGATGATAATAAAATTGTAATTTTATTTATTTTTGTGATTTTTTAAAATTTTGATAATATGAGATGTGTGATAAAGTAAGTTTTTATACTTATCATGAATTGATACCTATAAACTATTATTAACAATTTAATTTATATGCTTATGCTAATACATAATATAGAATGTATATGAGATAATTGGTTTAGAACTAAGCATTGTAAATAGAATCATGTTTTTCTGTAAAGAATAATAAAAGAAAAATTGACACTCAAAACTACATCAAAAACATAAAACTTAAAGCTAAAAAATGATTTTACACCAAAGATAAAGACTATAACCAAACATAAATAGCATACAATAACGTGAAACCATATTCTTCCTTGTCAACCATTGTCCTCATGTAAGCTATATAGAGTTCTTAGTGACAGGGTAAGAGCTCAGTTTTGAATTTTATTGGTTTGATTTCTATTATGTTGTTAGCAATTTCAGTTATTTATGTTACGTATATGAATAGGTTATTCTAAAAACTAAAATTTATATATAACATTGAGAATAGAAATGAGAAACAAATATGTCCACAATATTTCTATTAGTAAAATGAGTGAGTTATAACTCACTTGTTTATGAATACTTTTATATTTATTTGTATATCTTTAATATAGTATACTTATATTTTAAATATTTTTTCCCTAGCCCATTTAATTAATGTTATTATTTTTAGTTTTTATTATATATTTTTGGATTTTAAATTTTTTATCACATTTATTTCGACTTTTATCTATAATATTAATACTCTCTTCTTTTATTATAACATCAATAAATTTTGAAAATTCACAAATTTAATAACTTGTTTAACCATCTTACATTACAATATCATAATTATTATTAACTTAAGTAGAAAAAAATAATTATATAAATATTTTTACATTCATTTTATTTATTAAATTTAAAATTAATAAATAATAATAAAAAAATTTAGATAATTAAATATATTAATTAAATCTATAAAATATGATGATTCAGTTTCAAATTACTCTTCAATCTAATCCTACATTCTTTTTGACATTTTAAAATAACAACATAGAAATAAAAATGTTACATCTAACCTCAAGAATATATAACAAACCTATCACATATTTTCGTTAATAATTATTTTATATAAAAAATTAAGAAATATAACTACTTTAAAAAACAATATTCATTCCCTAATAAACTTTTCCAAAAAGGGAAAGAGATGTTAATAGTTTTTAGATTAAGCTGTAGCTTTTTTCCTTTAATGAGGATAATCAAAGGATATGGATTTAGTACTTTGAGGTAGAGATAATATTTTTGAATGGAGTTCGGATTTTCCACAGTACTCATATTTTTATGGTCGACGTTTCGAGCCTGAACTTAGAGATAATATTTTCTATCATAAGTTTATGATCTAAAAAAATTAAAATGTTAATTAAAAAAAAAAAATAAATATTTATATATTTAATTATAACTATAATTAAATGTTTCTTAATTTAAACAAAAAATAATTAAAAGTATTTTGCCTGCAGAAAACCTCCGCGATAACTTTTCCGATGATATAGGTTCCTGCTTAAAGTAAAGCAGGAGACATTTTACGTCAGGTCGAAAAATGAACTGTAATTTCTCATCCACGGAGTGGCAGAACTTTCAATATTCATACAAATTATTATCATCCACCAATTTTGTTTGGTACCCAAAAGTAAATTGAAGTGACAGTATCAAACATATGACCTGGAAATCTTAAAAACAATGATACGTACCCCACCTCTCTTATCTTATCACAAACTATGGACCGGTGTCCTCTATTTGCCTCCATCCCCACAATTATTTTCATGTTCTATCACTTTACCTCCTCCTTCTTTGGCCATGCGTGCTACTATGGTCAGCTTTTGCAAAATTAGCAATATCTGACTTGAACGTTGTGCAGTAAGCTCTGTTATATCAGGCCCTGACTGTACTGTTAGAAGTTTTTTGTGGCAGATTTGATATATTCTACTGACCATCCATTCTAAATGCCAAAAGTCCTGCCAAGTATAGTGCCAGTCAGACCCACTACGCTGCTTTTCTTGTCGCATCCTGAAAATAGTGTGCAACAGTCATACAAATTTTCAAGATATGTTCCCTTTCAAGATATGTTCCCCTATGACGGTCATACAGATTTGTAATTATACATAATATTCGTTTTTTTAATGAGTAACTGAGCTTCATGGAGGGGATTTTGAAAAGAGACTGATATTTTTTTTTGGAATTGGACTACAACCGCTGTGGGCCAAATCTTTCCGCCTAATTAATGGACCAGATTGAACAATTATGCAAATTTCTAATTATATAAAAAAAAAATTTTGAAAAAAAATTTATACTAGGGTGTTTGAAGAGGTTAGCTTAAACCAAGGTTAACTTATTTGCAAACTATCTAATATAAAAATTCATTTATTAGTTGCTAATGTAAATAAGGGTACAAATTAAAAAATGATCATTACTAGTAATTGCACCAGATGTTGCAAAGGAAACGCCCTAATGCAATAACATATAACACTAATTAATGCTTCTTTAACAATTGTTGAAAGACAAAAGAAATATCAAGAAAGTGCAAGGACCATGCTACAATGAAATCTTGCTGCTGCTTCTTTGAGGCTTACAGATCATGAGGCCTGTGTTGAAGTTAAAGCCCTTATCTGATTATGCCAACATGAATGCCTCCTAGATAAAGAAATAGATAGTGATTTGCTACCTTCAAAATCAAAGGTCGCTTGGTACAATTCGTCCATATTTCTTCTTGATCACTTCCTCAACATTAGTAGAAATAATTTTTTTATAGTTTGAAACACGTGTCTACAAAGGACTAGTAATTTTGTACAAAAAATTGTAATTTCTATGTGAATTAAGATCTACCCTTGAATAAAAATGCATGTATCTCCAATCTAGAAATTGAACCCCATAATAGTATCAACAACACATTTTCTTGAGAAAATTTCATGTGTTTCTCTTTTGAATGTTGACTACCTCTGTATTATTTCCTTCATGATCCTTGAAACTATTCGAAAGATCCCATTGTTTTTTACCACTAATCTCCTTGGTGTATCCCATGTTCTTATTTTAATCCAACAATTTTTTCTTAAGTAAATCTAACTCATGTCATGCAATTGAAAATAATGTAGAGATCATTCAACAACATTTAAACCATTTTACTTTGGAAATCAAGCAGGTGTGGTCCCTAAGAACACAATGAAAATACTGTTTTTTTACATAAAAAAGCACACCTAACCTTGGTTTTAAAGTAATGGCCGCAAAACTTATATAACCTACTCGTCTATCTAACTGGTAAAAACATGAAACAATTATTGTGAATTTTGCATTTTAGACAAGAAGCATAGGGATAATTTTGACAAAAAAAATTGGATGAAGAAAAAACATGCATGTGGAAATTGCACATAGTGACCTTTGTGGTCCCATGAAAAATTTAGTAATTGGGAAGTCAAAATTATTTTGTGACATCCATCGACCATGCTACAATGAAATCTTACTACAATGCTAGTTCCTTGAGCCTTACAAATCACGAGGCCTATGTTGATGAAATCTTACTGCAATACTACTCCCTTGAGCCTTACAAATCATGAGGCCTATGTTAAATTTAAAGAACTTGTCTGATTATGCCAAGATGAATGCCTCCTAAATAAAAAAATAGATCATGATTTGCTACCTTCAAAATCATAGGTTGTTTTGGTACAATTCCTCCATATTTCTTCTTGATCACTTCCTCCTACTAAGGACAACCTTAATCAGTATGAAGCAGTTTTTTTATAGTTCGAAACATGTGTCTAGAAAGGACTATAACAATTTTGTAAATAAATTTTGAATTTCTATGTGAATTAAGATCTACCTTTGAATAAAACTACACATATCTGCAATCTGGAAATTGAACCAAGGATAACATCATCTACACCTCTTCTTGAGAAAATTGTCTGTGTTTCTCCTCTAACTATTGAGTCACCTCTGTATAATTTCATTCATGATCGTTGAAACTATTCAAAATATCACATTGTTGTTTACCACTAATCTCCTTGGTGTCTACCATGTTCTTGTTTTAATCCAATAGATTTTGCTTAAGAAAATCTAACCCATGTCACGCAGTTAAAAATAATGTAGAGATCTTTCAACAAAATTTAAACCATGTTATCTTGAAAATCAAGCATGTGTGGTCCATGAACATCCCAATGAAAATACTGTTTTTTTACATCAAAACACCACACATCACCTTGAATTTAAAATAATGGCCCCAACGTTTATATAACCTACTCGTCTACCTGACTAGAAGAAACATAGGGATAAATTTGACAAAAGGATTTGGATGAAGAAAAAAACATGCATGTGGAAATTGCACATAGTGACTTTTGTGGTTCGTTGAGAATTTAGTCATTGGCAAGTTTGAATTATTTTATGACATACATCGATGCCCTTCCAAGAAAAAAATGGGTTGTGCTTTCTCAAGTGCAAGTCATTAGCTCTGAAGTCAAACCCATATATTTATACATCATAAAATCAAACAGATATTAGCTCAAAGCATGCGTAATATTAAAACCCTTCTCAAAACATTTTGAAGCTAAAAAAATATGCAACTTGACACTTTACAACCAAAGAATAAGTTGTACCGTGTGAACCTAGTCAATGAATCAGTTGTCCCATGTGAACCCATAAAAATGTACACTGGCTTAGGGTTGTGTCAACTTACTTTGTGTGTGTTGTAAGTACTCAGTTCATCACCTATAAATGGAAATAAAGAGATAGAAATATATAAATAAAGAAAAGTCTATGCTCCTTCCTAGCAAAGGAGAAGTCAATGATGAAGTGATTGTGATGTTGTGATGTATTTTATACCAAGAAAGACGAAAAATTAAATAGTTTATATAACACATTGAGTTTGGCCTCTAAACAAGTAGTTATATATTGAGAGGTGTTTTACAACTTTAAAATATGAGGATTGACATTAAACAAGGAAAAAAACAATAGAACCTAAAGATCTAAATGGTTTAAAGTCTACATAGCTTGTTAATTTTTTCCTCTACGCAAGTGAGCAACCATATGAAAAATGTTTTAGAACCGAGTATTTAAAACACACACATAGTAAGTTGAGACAACCCCAAGGAGTTTTTATACAAATTTTACTATAACCTTTCCCTCCATCCAATAGATATTGCAGAGCCTTCTGAAGAGAGAGTCTATTCTAGTATATAGCGTGATCCACAATCAAAGAAAAGGGATAGGGATGTCACAAGCTAAAATAAATGGTATTTGTCATTGGTGCAGTGTTGTATTGACATTATTAGTTGAAATGGACCTATTAGCTACATGGTGGCCAAAGACACTAGCGAATTCAAAATATATATATATATGTGATGGCATCCACATTACCTATAGACCATCCAAATTTCCCATCATATATAACAATTTCTAACAATTACCTCTCAAGTTTCTCTCCAATTTCCAAAAGCACCATCCATGCTGGAGAGATCATAGTGTAAAATCAAATGTTCATGTGGTTTTTTTAAAGGGTTCATATACGGAACATACAACAAGAAATTCAATATTAAGATATAAAAACTGAGTTTTGTGTCATTGAGGCAAATAAAAAATCACATTAGCTCACAAAATATATCGAATGATGCAATGATCTAAGATGATGATTGATTTTTGAATCATGATAACTAGGTGACAACCAAAACTAAGTTGTAGCTCAGTGATCAGTGTGGATGACAGTCTCCTTCCCCATAATGTAATGCTTCCATTTCTGGCAAGCCTACATGATGGAAAACATATCTTTATCATAAGTGGGGTATTTTTGAATTGTATTGAAAAGTGTCTCACTATGATAGGGCACTAGATGTTTGTGTTGGGTGATGACTGCACCAGTATTATAGTCAAAGGTGTCTATCTCAATTTCAAATAGTTTTTGAAGATCTGGCAATGTGATTACCGATGCAGAGTAGAGGAGGCACTTCAACTCAATGAACGCCTTCTATTGGGACTCAGACCAAGAAAAATTCACTTTCACTCCACCCTTGGTAATATGACTCAAGGGCCAAGTGATATGGGAGAATCCCAACACAAACCTCTGATAAAAATTTGCAAGGCTTAAAAAATTGTGAAGCTTTGTTAGAGTGGTCGGGACTGGAGAATCTCGAATGGCTTGGACATCAGTTAGATATACATGCACACCTCACTCATCTATAATTTAACCCATATATTTTACCTGGCTTGTGCCAAAGGTGCATTTCTCCAAGTTGGCACACAGTTTGTCACGGGATTTGAAGGACCTGTCGAATTTGTTGCAAGTTTTCTTCCCAACTCTTATTGAAGATGAGGATGTAATCCAGATAAAAAACCACTAATGAGTTGGTGAAGGGCCACAAGATGTGATCCATTAGCCTCATAAAAGTAGCAGGGGAATTTGTCAACTCAATGGGCATAACCAACCATTTAAAAAGGCCTTCCTTGGATTTGAAAGTGATCTTCCATACATCTGTGGACTCTATTGGAACCTGGTGATAGCTAGACTTCAGATTGATCTTGCTGAAATACTTCCCCCCCCCCCCTGAATTGGTCCAAAAGGTCATCAATTCATGGGATTGGATACATGTTCCTGGCAGTGATTTTATCTAATGCATGATCATCAATGCAGAGCCTCCATGTCCCATCCTTATTCTATAAAAGTACAATCGAGCTCCCACGAGTTGAGGAACTTGGTCGGATGTGCCCCTTTTGCAAAAACTCTTGGATTTACCACTTGATCTCTTCATTTTCCATATTGGAGTGGCAATATATCATCCCGTTGGGTAAAGGTGCTCCAAGAGTTAGATCAATTGAATGGTTGACCTGACAGTGCAAGGGTACCCCTGTGGATGAGGAGAAGATGTCCCTGTGATCTTCCATTACCTTATCCAGCTGCTTCTGATGTGTGGAAGAACCCTTCCCAGGAGCCATAGATGTGGTCATGTTCTTCCCCTTACTTTTAGAATGAATCAAAAAGAAAACAAATTTACCGATCTGGGAGATGATCTTATTGCATTGTATAAAAGATATTAAAGAGATGGTGGTAGGCGAGGCTACCTTCGATATCCTATATAACTTATTTCCCAAAGAAATAATAATAGTGCAAGGCCTCAACTCATACACAACATGACACTTCCACAAGTATGGTTGGCCTAATAATACATCACAAAATTCAAGAGGAGAAAGATCACACAATACCTCATCCATGAAGGGCTTGATGTTGTAGGGAAGGCGCCCTGTTGGCTGACATGGAGATATCATCCTTAGTTAAGCCATTTGATGGTGTACAACTGTGGGTGTGGTGTGGTCGATAGGCCCAGCAGCTTCACGAACTCTACTGAGATGAGGTTCTTTTGGATCCCACTTCAACAACGAATTACAGTGGCGAACCCTTTACGCACATTTGTAAGTGGAAGAGACACTATCCCCCCTTTCGATATTCGTGCTCCATATTTTGGATCTTGGTGTTGGCAACAGAGGCGTTGGGCTCCACATTAATAAATTGTTTCCCTTTGTCATTCCCCTTGTCGGGTTCTAACTCCGAGTCAGAACATGCATCTCACTATGAATCCTCCAGCTCGACCACCAATGATTGCTTGGATTAACACTCACTTGCATTGTGAGTGGGGCTCTTATGGAAATCACACCACATTCCTTTGTCCTTTGTCTTCGTGGTGTTGTTCTTTACTTGTAGCTTCAACGGGTCTCCCTGGGTCACCCCGCCTTGGCTTTGTCCTTTGTTCTATTGTTTGGGGATGCCTTTCCATTGCTTCAGATTCATAAATCCAAAGTCTTGCTTCTTCTGTTGAAGATTTTACTCAATATTGACGGTGTATTGGTAGGCGGCACCAAGCAAGGAGATTTCTAGGAACTATATCTCGTCCTGGATGTATTTGTGGAGACAATCGTGGTACTTGAGTACTAGATTCCACTTGGACCCCTTGATACCAAACTTCATGGGAAGGGTATGTAAAATATTTGTGAACTTCAACATGTCTTGGTCACTTCCCTTCCATAGTGTGGTCCAATTTATGTACGTATCTTCATATCTCCTGACAGGGTAATACTACTCCTTGATGGCATCTCAAAAAGAGTTCCAAGTGTGTGTAGCTAAAAACAGTGAGGGTTCCCTCTCATCATTTTGGTCACAGTAGGTTTCCCACCAGTCCTTGCCATTGGGGGCCTCTTTGAGGAGTGAAAAAATAATATTTTCCCTATTGGAAAAATTATGAACTGAAAAATACCCTTCCAATGGATTTAACCATCTATCTACGGTGACCGCATGTATCTGGCCTTCAAATATGGAATTTCAAAGTTGAATTGTACCTTGAAGGGAGTGGTGCCTCTAGAGTGGCTATCAGATGAAGATGTGTCGCATGTGGGCATCCGTCGAACGATCTAGACAAAGTTTCCCATCATCATGTTCCTCTATCGCTCGAGGGCTTCTTCGACTAATATTTTGAAGGGATATCCTCCTCCCTCGTGTTTCTTTTCTTTTCCCATGGGAGTTCATCGGGGTTTGTGAGGCTAGTCTTGCAAAGGCTCAACAAGTTCGATCCCTAACTCCTTATACCCTGACCTCGTTCGGGACATGCAAAGAAAAACAGAGAAAGAGAAAACTACTCTGATATCACTGATCTCGAATTACACAGGGATGTAACAAAATATAGATATAAACATAAACACGGATATGCAGCAGAAATAAAACTTCATTTCATGAATATCAAAGAATTGAAATATGCTTACATACACAATGGAAATAAACTAGCTCAATAGATGGTAGCTTATCTCTGAGAAGAGATGTGGCGGCTACATGCCTCTGAACTATGATACAATGAGGCCCAAAGGCCTATTTATTATTAAGAAACAATGGAAAACCATAAAAATCCAAAAATCTAACCCTAGGAGATGAAGCACCAAAATTATGGGCCCCATTGGGGTAAACGAGTACATCCACTTCCTAGGGTTGCAACACGATCTTCGTTTGACACGCATGATACCTCGTTAAAAATATCTAGCCAATTAATATAAATTTCAACTACAAATGTCAATTAAAGTCTCATGTTTTCTTGTTTTTCAAAAAAATGTCGTTGAGGGCCTCAAAACGGCTCCAAAAGTTCAAGACCCAAAAAACTACCAAAAATAGTAAATTGTGCTACAATTACATAAAATGAGAAAATAATGGTACAATGGTGGGGGTCCAAGTGGAATATGTGGATGACCACCAATATCCACCTGGATCAGAGAGATAGAGAGAGGGGGAGACGAAGGAGAGACAAAGATAGGGAGAGAAGGGGGTGAGGATGAGAGAGAAAGAGACAAAGCTAAAGGGGGTTGTTGTGAATGAGGGATTGAGGGAGAAAAAAAGGGATACAAAAAGAGAGGAAGGGGGAGAGAGGGGGGAT
>APFE031275426.1:9528-61299 GCA_000404065.3 Pinus taeda | reverse complement strand
AATAAGAGAGATAGAGGGGGCAGAGAGGGAAAGAGAGAGAGAAGGAGAGAAGGGTGAGTGGGGGGGAGGGAGATAAGGAGAGATAGAAAAAGTTGGAAGGGGGTTGTTGTGAAGAGGGATTAAGGGAATAAGGGAGGGAAGGAGATGAGGGGTGAGAGATAGAGAGAGTGACAATAGGGTGGAAAAGGAAAGAGGGGAAGTGAATGATGGAAAGTGAGAGAGAAGGAGATAGGGAGGGATATAGAGAGAGAGTTGGAGGGGAGAGAGTGATCGGTGAGGGAACGATCTAGAGACAAATATCGAGGGGGGAAGTAAGACGAAGAGGGAGAGAGAGGGATGAATATATAAGAAGACAAATACAATTATATATATGGAGATATAGTGAGAGAGTGTGTGGGGGGAGATAAAGGGAAGGCAAGATAGACAGTGATAAAGACAAAGTTAGAGGTTTGAGTGGGAGAGGGAGAGGGGGAGTGTGGTGGGGAAGAGAGACGGGGGGGGAGTTTTGTGGGGAAGAGAGAGAGTGGGGGGAGTTTGGTGGGGAAGAGAGAGAGAGAGAGAGAGGCATAGTAGTGGGGAGTGAGAAAGGGAGGAGGTGGTGGGGGGAGTGATATAGGGAGGGAGAGAGAAATATTAGAGGGTAGAGAGAGAGACGTGAAGAGGGAAAGGGGAGATAGTGGGGAAGGGAGAGAGAGGGAAAGTGGGGGATCAAGAAGGGTGGGAAAGAGAAAGATGAAGAGAGGGGAAGAAAGTGAGTGAGCATGCAAGTGCGCGAGAGAGAGAGAGAGAAAGTGTTGGGAGATAAAGGGGCCTCTCTCTCCCGTGCCACGCACACTCTCTCTCTCTATTGCATGCTTACTCTCTCTCTCTCTCTCTCTCGAATCTATCTTCCCCATAATTCTCTCTTTCTTCTTCCCTCTTTTTGTTTCAAATTCCCATTTATGTTGGGATTATGGGAAGGCCTATAGAACAGTCAATTCATCCTGCAATTTCCTTGGAGGACTACTAACACAAGGACTACAACAATAAGACATTTAGGGATGTGTATAGAGGAGCCTGGATTGTGATTGAACTTATGCCACCTACCATTGAAATCACCATTAGGTAGCTTGGCTAGGAGGTTAGGGATGAATTGTAAATACTTCATTAGGAAAAGAAACTTCCTCCATTAACTGACCTAACAACTTGAAAATTCCTTAAAAACATGGAGTAAGACTAGGTCACATAGATGTTGAGGGAAACAACATGGCCTTGCCTTCTTTTCCTTGGCAATGCCTCATAAGAAAAGTTAATAGTATCATAAACCTGATTTAAGAACTTGGTTGAGCATTGGGAGGGGACTAAGCTTCATCAACTGCATAATAATAAATAACACTAGACCCTAGAGAGAGTTGAAGGAGCCCCATCCCAATGCTAATCAATTATGACCAATCTCTAAACCAAGAGAAATAATGAAAATTTAATCCTAAGATCAAAATTTGAGAACTAAAACATGCCACTTAATGCCTATTGAATGCATAATTGATGAGATGAGGTGTTTTGGCATGCTTGCTAAGTGGCTTGGTACCGGATTCAAAATCATTTACATCTTGTTGTGTACGATGTGTCATCCTTCTCACATTGAAGACGTGAAGAATATTTACTGTGTGGGTCGTCGGGCGGTGGATCAAAAGGTTGGTGTATGCAATCTGCATATCGCATGCTAAACAATTAAGGGAGTGTGTTGTTATATCCCACTGGCATGTGGCTTGGTGGGACAATGATAGCCTACCCCCCTCTTCCTCACTTCTTGAGCACCCCATCCGGGGGAATACACATCAATATTAGTTAACCTGGCATATTGAAATATTTTGTTTATAGCCCACATTAATTTTTTAAATTATTATTAATATTTTTTCTCTTGCTTATTAGTAATTAATTTTTTTCTTTCTACTAATTTTTCTCGTTAGGCATTGAAATAATTATTATGGTCAAATTAAAATATATTTTTTATTTTTATTTTTAGTCGTCGATATACCCTATACATGAAATTGATATTAAAATAAATTAGTTAACATGGAAATTCAAATAATTTATTTAAATCCTATGTTAAATATATTTTATAAAGATAAAAATTATGCATATTCCCCACACTTAAAAGTGAAATAATAAATTCTTTTAAATTTAATTACTTTATCTTTGGTTATACAAAATTATGTTAATCTTTACATAAAACATTGACATAAAAATATTTTTATCACATTTCTTTTTCTTCAAAATTGTAATATTAACATAAAATTAAAAAAATACTATAAAAATGAGAATAATTATTAATATTTTATAATACTTTTAATTTAAATTATAATTATATATATATATATATATATATATTAATAATAAACATACTCTGTCTTTATAAAAATATATCAGAATTCTCATGCTTTTATGGATGCAATCGAACTTTGAAAAATTAACAAATCGGTATTACTTAATATACAAAACACACAATAGACTTTATAGAGTTCCAACTGATATGAACACTCAAGCATCGGTGAAGAGAAATACTTTTGTATATCTCTCACACAAACCTCATAAATAAATAAATAAATAAATAAATATATATATATATAACTATAGAGAATTTTGTTTTACCATGAATTATAATCTATGGTAAATATTAATGTTATTACCATATTACAATATGGTATATATAGTAATGATCATACATATAAATAGAATGTTGGACTTTCATTATTCGATATTGGTTTGTATTGGAAATGCAAAGGGTAATATCTTTGTTGTTAATGCTATAATCAAAGCCTCGAGGTATTATTATCATTTATTTTAAATATGAATGAATCTATGTAATCTCATTCGTATTTATTGAAAGGATTTAATTCCATAAGTTAGGAGGTATAGGCATTAACGTTGTTGGTTAATTTTTTCGAGTTGTTGATCGCCCTAGGTTCCTAGTCCTTTTTCTAGAGTCTTCCCCATGGCTTCGAGCTGACTTTGCTTGGCTTGGATACTTGTGCGCGATCGATGGTGCTGCTCTATTCTTCCAAATGAATGTCAGATGCGGCCTTGTGCAAAACAAAGCCTTGGTGGGGTGGAGAAACTCGACCCTTGTTGCATTTACCATCTGATGGCTCGCCCTCTGCTAATCGGTATGGTTTTTCCTCCTTTAGGCAAGTCTGAGGTTAACCTTCATCATTCGATAGTGTATCATTCCTACCACATAGTCCTGTCATGGTAACCGAGGGTTTCATTTCGTTTCTCAATTCTACGTTATGGTTTCTCTTGCTTCTGGTTTTTGTTCGGAGGGGTGCACTGTCGAACCGGGTAAGCATTTCCCCTTTAGTGTTGTCTTCGATAGTTGATGGCTATTTTTCTTATTCTAATTTTATTTTTGTGACTTAAATATTTGTTGGTGCCTTACAGATTCAACGGCCTCGAATGCGGGAGGGTTTCGTGGCACAGTTCTTTCTACCAAAAGTTCAAACCCTGACGCCTTTACTGACTGGGTCTGCACAGGAGATCTAATTTAATTCCGAAGGGTTTAATGTCTTCTTTGAGAATAATTTTGAACATTGGGTTGTATTAATCTTGTATTATTTCTAATATGTATTTAACAGAATTCTTTTCGACTATGAGCCGTGGTTCTATTTTCTTAACTAGTTCGACTGTACATTCTTGACATGTTCTTCGTTTGGGAAGAGACTGTTGTATGCTGAGTCTATTTCAACGCTTAAGGGAAACTTCGAACCCTTGCGAAATTTAGTCATTTTCCCTGAAATTTAATAGTGTATTTGGCAGGATTTTTCTATTTCTCCTTAAACATGTTAATATAGATATTGAATTACTACACCCATTTTTTGGTTGGCGAATACGATCTTTGTAAATGGAAATTTTATGAACTTTGTTTTATGGTTCGATCACTGTATAATCATTTTTGACTGGCTATAATTATTGCTTAACTAATTGCATTAAATCAGTTCATTACTAGGTATTGGTTCTATAATCCTGGACGTATAGAATCGACATGAACATCCTCTTATCTAGCAGTTTACTTTTATTTAATGCGGTATTTCGTTCTTTCCCATTTTATGATCAATTTGCAATTTCTCAGTCTGGTTCCTTAACTAGTAATGCTAGAACAGTTCAACCCCTTTCATAGTAATTTAGGGCTTTTCCTGCGTTCCGAATTTTGTCATAAAAATTTACATATTCATAACTATTTCTTCAGAAAATAACTACATGCTTTATCTAGCTGCATCTTGTTAGTGAGAATACCACTCTAACTATTTCTTACATATTCCTGTGTCTATTTGCTTACTTTCTTGAGGTTTTTAGGATTTAACTCTTACAGTTATTTTGTTCTTTTGTTTTCCTTTTTCTTAAGATTAACTTATTGACAGCTAAGTTTTTTACCTAGCTTACCTCCATGCATCATATACATATATACTGATAACTGTACTTATTATTATTAAGCTATAAAAAAAGCATAGATTTATACCATTCAACGATAAATAAATTTGATGACTAATATTCAAGTTCCATATTATACTCATCTGTATTGCTGAACTGAAATAATCCTTCACTTCTATCTTGCCTCGCAACCGTGAGACTAGGGCAACTACACTCTCTGTCTCCCCCCGAGCCACCCTTCACAAAGTTTCTTTTCAATAACTCTTGTCTTGAACAATAATGGCTATCTAGTTTTCACTATACTTAGCTATTAAACATTGTCTATCCTTCCAGCACAACAATATCATTTATTTTGAGTCATTCCCTTTATTCCTCACTGATCTCAGATGCCCCCGCATCCTTTTGATCTTGGAATAAATTTCTCATGGAAATAGTTAGGATTAGGTAACTGTCGAGCCTAACTGTTTTTTTTAGAGTAAAATTGTCATACTTCAGACAATTCATTTTCATTTAAATTAAACAATTACTGTCTTTATTCTGGCATTTCACTTTTCAAGCATTTAAATCAAAGTTCACTAATTAGATATAAACTTAACCAGTTTTTCAGTTTTTAAAAACATGCAGTGAATAAATATTTACACATATGTGGGACATCACATCTTTCCCCATATGATTGAACATCGTCTCGATGTTCTTCTATTGGAAATAACTTCGGAAATAATTTCCCTCATGGTTTGTTTATCTTCCCAAGTAGCTTCTTTAGGCCCGAAATGCTATCATTGTACTTTAACTTGGGTAATAACTCATCTAAACAACATTACTTCTTTCCGATCAAGTATATCCATTGGTTGGACCAGGGACTTGTCTTCCGATTCGACTTGTATGACAAAGTAAAATTTTTAGTTAATTAGGGAAATCAAAGTGTAAATCAGCGATACAACTTTTAGGTACATACATATATATATGTAAGATAAATCGTTGAAACTTTTAACTTCGTCGACTTACCTATATATCCTTCCAATTTATTATGTGTTTGGGAGTACATATACATATATATATATATATATTACAGAAACGTGAAAACATTGTGCACACGAATATGACTAGGTAAGGCAAGTTGATAGGCCACTGATCCAATTCGTGCTAAAATTTGAAAGGAGCTGCAAAATCGAGGTGCCAATTTGGTGCATACATTCCATTGCAGCGTACGTTTCTTAGCCCGCACACGCACATAAACATGATCCTCCACCTAGAATTCCCAAAAACTTCTTTTTTCGGTCAGCGAAATTCTTTTGTCGATCTTGGGCAGCTTTTAGATTAGTTTGTACCTCTTTAACCATTTCTTCCATTTCTACTAATATATCAATTCCTAGCATTAAATTATCTTCTGAACCACTCCAATTTGAGGGAATCCTACATTTACGCCCATACAACACCTCAAAAGGACTCATTTGTGTAGAAGTGTGATAACTATTGTTATAAGCAAATTCTACTAAATGTAAGTACTCTTCCCGCTTAGATGGTTGTTGCATTACATAAGCTCAAAGAATATCCTCCACTACCTGATTTACTCGCTCAGTCTACCCATCTATTTGAGGGTGGTAGGCGGCACTAAAATGTAGCTAAGTGCCCAATCTTCCAAACAGGGCTTTCCAGAAAGCTTATGTAAATTTTACATCACGATCTGAAATTATAACTTTTGGTATGTCGTGCAGCGTAAAAATAGTTTGCATAAATATATTAGCAATTTGCACTGCTTTATAAGTACATTGTATAGGTATAAAATGACCAGATTTTCTTAGCTTATCAACTACCACCATTATTGAATCGTTCTACTTTTCTACCTTGGGCATCCCTGTTATGAAATCAATGGAAATAACCTCCCATTTCCATTCTAGAATTGGCAATGGGTGAAGTAAACTATCTAGGTGATGGTGTTTTGGTTTGACTTACTAACATTCCAAACAACTGGCCAAATATTCAGCCACCTCCTTCTTCATACCAGGCCAGAAATATTCCTTCCTAAGGGTTGTTATCAATTTCTGATAACTCAAATGATCAGCATATGGAACCTTATGATACTCATCTAAAATTAACTCTTTAATATTATTTATGTTAGGTACATACATTCTTGCTCTATAGATCAGCATACCTTCTTGATTTACCTTATATCCAAGTAGTTGTTCTTTGTTGTTCGGAATTTTAGCTTGCTGCCACAAAAACTGATACTCTGGATCTTGCATTGCTGCCTCCTTGATTTGTTTTTTAAAGGTGTTTTGTGCTTCAGTGAAGGATACGTCATATAACCAATTCACCTTTCTACTTAGTGCATCCGTGACACAGTTTTATTTTCCTTTCAAATGCTTTATTTCAAAATTAAAACCGCTTAAAAAATCCACCCAACAAGCTTGTCTAACATTCAAAGTGGGTTGTTTAAAATAGTTATTTAAATTATAATGATCAGTCATTAGCAGAAATTTTTTACCCATTAGGTAATATCACCACATTTTTAAAGCATGGATGACTGCTATTAGTTCCAAATCGTAAGTTGAGTACCTTTTCTCATGCTCCATAATATTTCTGGATTCATAAGCAATGATTCTCCCTTCTTGCATTAGTACGTCATCTACACCTTCCTTACTAGCATCTGTACAAATGACATAATCTTTATTTGGATCAGCAATGCTTAATATGGGTGTAGTAGTGAGTAAATGTTTAAATCTATCGAAGCTTTTTTGGAATTTTATACTCACTTAAAAACTTTTTCTTTATTTCATTGTGAAGTAATAGGATAGGCTACCCTGAAAAGTCCTTCTATGAATCCACTGTAGTACCCAGTTAGACTCATAAATGATCTTATATCGACCACATCTTTTGACACTAACCATTCCATTATGGTCTTCATTTTCCTTGGGTCTATTTCTATTCCATATTTAGTAATGACATGCCCGAGGTATTGGATTTTCTCTTTTAAAAAGTTGCATTTGTAGTACTAGGCATACCGCTGGTGTACCCTCAAAATTTGTAGAACAATGCGGAGGTGCTCATTGTGTTCTTCTAACGTTCGAGAATAAATTAATATATCATCGATAAAAATTAGCACAAATTTCTCTAAGTATTAATGGAATATATTGTTCATAACGCACATGAAGGTTGCAGGTGTATTTGTTAACCTGAAGGGAAGCACAACGGATTTGTAATGCCTATATCGAGTTCTGAAGGTTGTTTTGGCTATGTCTTCCTCTTTAATTCTAATTTGATGGTACCCCGAGCGAAGGTAGATTTTTGAAAACACGGTTTCTCCTTTCACTTGGTCAAACAACTCATCTATATAAGGAAGAGGGTACTTGTTTTTGATGGTTAGATTATTTACTTTACGGTAATCCATACACATATGCATGGTGCCATCCTTCTTTTTGACAAAAAGTACCGGAGCTCCCCAAAGTGATATACTTGGTCTGATATATTTTTTTTTCAACAATTCTTATAGCTGCATTTTTAATTCTGTTAACTCTGGTATACTCATGCGATAAGGGGCACAAGATACCATAGCAGCCCCTGGTACTAATTCAATAGTTAAATCTATATCCCTTTCTAGCGAAAGTCCCAGAATTTCTTCAGGAAACACATCCAGAAAATTTTGCACAATGGGTATGTCTTCTAAGGAGACTGACTTTTCTTTTGAATTGGAATACCTTACTTGTATTGCATAAATTTGGCATCCCTTATGGATACACTTGGCCAATTGGGAAGCTGTCACCGGCCTCAGCTTTAAGGGTCTTATTATTCCCTGAATTTTTTGTCTCTTTCCTTCCTCATCCATATAGTTAATAGTTTTAATTTTACAGTTAATGAAGGACCCATGTTTTTCCAACCAGTCCATGCCAATTAAAATATCATACGATCCTAAGAGCAACACATTCAGGTCTGCCATAATAAATTGTCCTGCTATCTGTAGGGGACAATTACTAACCTTGACCAACACTCTCCTTTTGGCTCTCGTTGCTAATTGCACTAACAAGGGATTTTTATACTTAACAGCTTACAAGCAGCATTGTTCTACTATTTTGGGACTAATGTAACTCAAGGTAGCTTTGGGATCAATTAAAATAGGCACAGTTTGGCTGAAGATTTTACCTTCAAACTCTATCATGGTTGGTTGGTACTCCACCTAATGGTCCTCTAGAGCCACATTGATCTTGGGCATGCTTCTGGCCACTTCCCCCACTGTTAACGTTTTCTCAAGTTGTGCTACCCGGTCGGTTTTTTTGAAATGTGGGCAATTTTTAACATAATGGGGTCCTTTGCATCCCTAGCATTGCACTGGGGGTCTAGCTGTCATCTCTACTTCAGTGCTTACTGACTGTTCGTTAGTCTTGGTTTTACTAGGAAATTTGAAATTTGTTTGATTTATGCTCAGGCTTCTATTCATCTGACCTCTAGGAGGTTTATTGACCACAAACTTGTTTACTTTATTATTATTAAAGGAAACTTTAATCCCCTTTTTGTCATTCTATTTCTTACCTCCCTCCCTTTTTTGCTTATTTTGATGGTAGCATATTCGAGCCTTCTGTATGGCCTCATCCATAGTTTTTGGATTATCGAACTTAAGGCATTCTTTTATGAACAGCGGCAAGCTACTGACAAACCGCTGCACCTTAGCCTTTTCTTCTCGTATGTATGGGACATATTGCAGTAAAGAGGTGAACTTGGTTATGAACTAATCCATAGATAGTTGTCCTAAACAAAGGTCATGAAACTTCTTGGTCTTTTCCTCATAAAATATTTCTATTAGATATTTCTCTTAAAATATTTTTGGAATTTATCTCAAGTTATGCTTTATTCGTTTACACCACGAATTGTCTTTACTTCCTCGCACCACAGCGTGGCTTTTCCCTAAAACCGAAAGATTGCCAACTGAGTCTTTAAATTATGATCATATTCATACAACTCGAAATACTTCTTCATGTTAATAAGTCAAGCTTCTACTGCCTCCTCCTATTCACCATCAAAGAGTGGAGGCTTTATCTTCTAGAATTCTTCCTGAAGTTATACTTTTTGTCTCTTGTGCTTGTTTTGTTCTCATACATTACCAGATTCTTCTTCTTGGTTCTCTTCACCACCTTCAGTTTATGCTCGTTCTGTATGAAATTCCTATTCTCCAGTCATATTTCCTTGCTCAGGACTGGGGATTGTTTGTCTCTGATTTTGTCTATCTGATAGACTTTTCATGATCTTTTCTTGTTCTTGCATCAACCATTCATTGTCTTCTCTCATTTGAGCCATTTCTGCTTTTAACTCTTGCACAATTTCCAAAATTGTGGAATTAGTATTTCACGGCTCTTCTCCCAACTGCACCCATACTTCAGGATTTATCTCTTGAAAGGTTGTTGCTCCTGTTCCTGTCCCCATCCAATGTGGTATGGTTCTCATTCTTCTCATACTAGTTGTTTCTGTCCCTGGCTCTAGTTATGCACATTACACAAAAACTGTCAATCGTTATTTTCCATAGGCCTTAATTTTGGTAACCCAGGTGCTCTGATACCACATGTCACAAACCTCATAAATTTATTTTTTTTATATTTATTAAACTATAGAGAATTATTGTTTTACCATGCATTATAACCTATGGTAAATATTAATGTTATTACCGAGCTATATAACAATATGGCATATACTATAATGATCATACATATAAATAGAATGTTGGACTTCCATTATGTGATACTTCGTTTGCATTGGAAATACAAAGGGTAATATCTTTGTTGATGGCTATTTTTCTTATTCTAGTTTTCTTTTTGTGACTTAAAGATTTGTTGGTGCCTTACAGATTGAACGGCCTCGAATGCTGGAGGGTTTCGTGGCACAATTCTTTCTGCCAAAAGTTCAAATCCTGACGCCTTTACTAACCAGGTCTGCACAGGAGATCTAAGTTAATTCCGAAGGGTTTATTGTCTGATTTGAGAAGAATTTTGAACATTGGTTTGTATTAATCTTGTATTATTTCTAATATGTATTTAACAGAACTCTTTCCGACTATGAGCCGTGGTTCTATTTTCTTAATTAGTCCGGCTGTACATTCTTGACCTGTTCTTCGTTTGGGAAGAGACTGTTGTATGCTGAGTCTATTTCAGCGCTTAAGGAAAACTTCGAACCCTTGCGAAATTTAGACATTTTTCCTGAAATTTAATAGTGTATTTGGCGGGATTTTTCTATTTCTCCTTAAACATGTTAATATAGATATTGAATTACTACACTCATTTTTTGGTTGGCGAATAGGATCTCTGTAAATGGAAATTTTCTGAACTTTGTTTTATGGTTCAATCACTGTATAATCATTTTTGACTGGCTAAAATTATTGTTTAACTAATTGCATTAAATTAGTTCATTACTAGGTATTGGTTCTATAATCCTGGTCGTATAGAATCGACGGGAACATCCTCTTATCTAGTAGTTTACTTTTATTTGACGGCAACATCCTCTTATCTAGTAGTGTACTTTTATTTAATGTGATATTTTGTTCCTGTCCATTTTATGGAAACATCCTCTTATCTAGTCATTTACTTTTATTTAATGTGATATTTCGTTCATGTCCATTTTATGATCAATTTGCAGTTTCTCGACATGGATAGTAATTTAGGGTTTTTCCTGCTTTTCGAAATCTATCATAAAAATTTACATATTCATAACTATTTCTTCATAACTTAACTACATGGTTTATCTAGCTGCGTTAGTGAGAATACCACTGTAACTATTTCTTACAGATTCATGTGTTTGATTGCTTACTTTCCTGAGGTTTTTAGGATTTAAGTCTTACAGCTATTCTGTTCTTTTGTACTGATCACTGTACTTATTACCGTTAAGCTATAAAAACAAAGCATATATTTATACCATTCAACTATAAATAAATTTGATGACTAATATTCAAGTCGCAAATTATACTCCTCTGGCTTGTTGCACTGAAATAATCCTTGACTTCTATCTTGCCTCCCAAGTGTAACGCTAGTGCGCTACCCTCTCTATCTCCCCCTGAGCCACCCTTCACAAGGTTTCTCTTCAAGAACTCGTCTTGAATATTAATGGCTATGTGGTCTTCACCAAACTTAGCTATTAAACATTGTCTGTCTTTCCATCACAGCTATATCTTTTCTTTGAAGTCTTTCCCTTTATTCCTTACTGATCTCATATGCCCTCTATCTTCTTGATCTTGGAATAAATTTCTCATGGAAGTAGTTAGAGTTGAGTAACTCCCATCCTAACTGTTTTTTAGAATAAAACTATCATACTTCAGACAATTCATTTTCATTTAAATTAAACAATCACCACTTATTCTAGGATTCCACTTTTCAAACATTTAAATCCAAATTAACTAATTATATATGAACATAGTCAATTTTTTGTAAAAATATGCGGTAAATAATTATTTATACATATGAGAAAGACATCGCAATATTTTACTGCCTACATGCCCAAACTTTTCCTTGTTCTTATAATTGGTACGGATGAAGATTAAGTAAAACGACCATGTTTGATAGCAGAGCTGGAATTTGATGTTTTGTGGAACGTTATTTTATTTTTAAATGTGTTTGAAGACCTAAGAAGGTTCAAAACGAGATTTGAAGCCAAGTATTTAAGCTAGCCGTCATAAATTTTAATAGGTGTTTAAATTTAGTAAATAGTTTATAGATAAAAGTCACATAATGAGTACTTTGTTTAGTTGTAACACCAATTTTTTGTCGGTGTTTTTTTGGTAAATTTATTTAAAATGTGATTCATATAAATACAAAAGGGAATTAGGAAAATTATTGGACTAATTGTATTTACTATTGGGAGATCGCTGAAATACTTTTCATAAATCATTTATTTTTGTTTTCAATAATCATAAAGTTTTGATAGGATTTATTCATCTTTATAAGAAATAGAAACTTGTATATTTAATAATAATAATGGATCTTAGTTTATCTATTATTTTTTTTATAAAAACTTTTACTATTAGTAAAAGATATTGCTGATCTTAAATTGCATTTTTTTTAAATTTAGAAAAAATATCTTTCATCCCTGAGATCCATTATTATTAGTATTATTATTTACTCTATCTTAAAGTGACAGTCATGAAAATTTTCATCTGACAAGTAAGATAACTTTGAAATTCCAGACTTGCTTCACGGTAAGGGGAGGTCGACGTAAAATGAAGCACATGAAAATTGCAAAAACATTAAGGTTGAGGTGCATGGCTTAGTGGTCGGGGAAGTTGTTTGCACGGCCACGTTAGATTCTTGTAGCGCAGCAGTTGCTGGCGTGTTTCTGGCGGATGTTGGCTATTCCGATGATTTGACGGCTGATGATGAGGTTGTGATGTGAATGTATAATGTACAATACGATTGTAATATGATTTTTCAGCGGGGACCTATTCAGTGTGAAAAAAAGAAAACTGCAAAAACATTATTAAATTTTCATTTGAAAAATAGAAGAGATTTGAAATTCCAAGTAAGTTTGGTAATAATGAGGCTAAATAATTGTTTTAAACAATAAATTCCATCTACATCTCCGATGCTCCCAGAGACTAAGAGGTAAAATGAACAGCATAAAAAATAAAATAAAAAACATCATTTGACAGGAAAAGAAAAAAAAAATTGAAACTCCAAACCTATTTGGTAGCAATGAGTCCCAATAATGGTTTTAAATGGCCAATTCCATCTACATCCCCTATGCTTCGGGAGACTAAGAAAAACATTACATATGTCTGAAAATTCTCAGACATTGACCCTTAACTACCAAACAAAAATAAATAAATGGCACTTTGGAAAAGCCAAAATTACCGCACATTTCGTATCAAACTGTCCTCCATTCTCCCATCCCCATACGTAAAAGCCAAAGTTACCACACATTTCGTATCAAACTGTCCTCCATTTTCCCATCCCCACACTTACGTACTATCTATGTACTATTTTTCATCCTTTCCTCTAACTTTTATCTCGCAATCAGCTCTCTTAATTCCTGCTGTTAATTTTATACAACAGAGATTTGATATCTGCAGCTGGACATAGATTCTAAGGCCAACCAAATATAATGCAAGTCAGACACACTACGCTGCTCATAAAGCTGAATAATTGAATTCGAATTAGAGACCGAGAATTATGTGAAGTAGGCAGGGTTAAAAGTAACAAATTTCTATTTCAGCGTTACATTCAGTACATATAGCCTTTAAACCTGGCTCTAAATTATGCAACAAAGAGGTAAGGTTTTGAGAGCACCGTCAAGCCCACTCTCTTCACCCATTTATCAGAATTCTTAATCCTCAACATTGGAAATCTAATCCAATAGAACATCACAAATAGTATGAAAAACAAATTTATTAAATTTAATTTTAATATTTTTTCAAGTTATTGAGTTTAGAGGTTTATTTTACAACTTGGTATGATGTGTAACTTTGTTTTTGACAGATCAAAATTGAAATTTTGTTCATGGGTCAAAATAAATTTAAAAAAATAAAAATTCTAAAAAACATAAAATAAATAACCATACAAAACATTTAAATAATACAAATTCATAGAAAAAATTGCAAATGAAGAAATTAGATCCCTATAACTCATATTATATCAGTATATAAAATAAATTTATGCTAATAAATAATTACATTTCATAATCATAAAAATTTGTTTCAGTACTTAGTTCGATATCCTTAAAATATAAACCCATGTTATATCAGTGTTTAAAATAAATTTATACTAGTAAATAATTACATTTCATATTATTTGTTTAAATACTTTGGTTGGTATCCTTGAAATAAATGGATGCAGGTATGATGTTTACATATTGCCATGATTTTCAATGTTATGTAATTTGTCTCCCCAAGTTTTTCAACCAGATGTGAGTTGTCTCCCACAATAAGTTGAATTTGAAAAATTTGCATTTCATCTGTCCTTTTCACGGTGGTTAGAATTTTCTTATAGACAAATTACATCACGTTGAAAAACATGACCTAGAGTCTCATCTCTGAAGATATAGGTGGACCTTTTCATATCCAAACAAAAATGTACCTTCCACCGGGCTGTGTGTATACGTCAGTAGATGGTTCCCGCCATCTTAAGTAATTTTTATATGAAGAAATAATTCAATCACACAAAAATTCATTCCAATTGATCGTTGAGATAACCCATTCAATTTTTGGCTTACACCAGAGTCAATTTAGCTGTGTAATACTCGAGCAACACAACAATGGTTGGTTGTAATAAGAGATGGGTTGTAATAAGAGGGAACCCATAAAAGTGAAGTAGTTTAGTTACATAAAAATTTATTTTTTAATTTCTAAAATTTATTAGTTAAGCTGTAAAATTAGTGATTAGCTTATTTGCTCCAGCTTAATTTTGATTTATCATTAAAAAGTAGACAAAAGAAATGTTATTTTTATTATTTTCTGTAAATTTATATATAAAAATAATGAAAAATATATTTAACTTAACAACTATGTAATTCAATTTATCATTAAAAAGTAGACAAAGAAAATGGTAGTCATGGTTCCTTTATTATTTTCCATTGTTGTAACTTAATTTAACAATTTATCAATTTAATTCATCTTGACATAAAAAATAATTTTTCAACTTGTAAAATCTGTGAACTTATTGCTCTACTCTATATTTTGCTCCTTTGCTCCTTGTCAAGATTTAACAATTTATCAATTTAACTCATCTTTACATAAATAATAAATTTCCAACTTGTAAAATTTACTAACTTATTGCCCAACTTAGAAAATCTAGTGATCAAGTGATCTACTCCATATTTTGCTCCTTTGGTCCTTGTCAAGTTTCATCTTTAATAACTTCCTCTATAAAATTATGGAAAAACATTCACATTAAACATAAAATGTGAAAATTATACCTTCTACCAAATTTAAACTAAATAAAATAATTCAACTTACCATTAAAAATAAATAAATAAAATGTTAACCATGGCTTTTCCGTTTTCTTTAATTTTCCTCGTTCATTTAACATTCTATCAATTTAATTCATCTTTACAAGAAAATTGGTTTCTCAACTTGTACTAACTATGACTTTATTACTTGTAAAATTAGTTTAACTTGTAAAATCCAATCCTTAGAAAAAAAAAAATTTGAATGGTAAAATATACTATCTTATTGTTCAAACTATAAAATTTGAAATCTAATCTCTATATTATAAAAAAAATATTTTTTTCAATTGTAAAATATACTATCTTATTGTTCAAACTATAAAATCTGAACTAAGTGATTTACTCCATATGAATTTTTCACATTTTGATACTTCCCTCTACAAAACTAAGTAAAAACATTTAAAATAATAAAAAAAAAAAATATGAACATTGTACTTTCACCAGCTTTAAATTAAATTAAATCATCTTAACAATAAAGTAATTCATCTTACATGTAAAATACAAATTAATGAAATATTAACAATAATTAATCCACTTTAATGGTTCCACTCTCTATATATAATTTTTATGTATTCATCTCTACACATATATGTAATAATATTTATGATGTAAATTTATTTTATTCTTCAAAAAAATTAAAGAATTTAAAAATATATAAATAAATTTGAAAATGATTTATTTACATATTTTATAATTATATTATATATTTTATTTATAATTTTTTATGTGGATATGTATAAATACGAAAATAACATCTAATTTGTAATTTATTATATATAAATAATATATATTTTAAAATTAAATTATATTTTTTTATATAATTAATTAAAAATTTAATAAATTTTAAAATATATAACAACCAAAAAATAATTAATGTTAAATATTTTTAATTATTATTATTTTTTTAATTTATCTTTTCATATATTCCCAGAAATCTTAAATTTTATTTTTACGCCCATTTGTATTCGTACCATATTTATTTCTTCACGTAAACTGAAGAGTTAAAAGTGCCTTTCGGAAGAGTGAAAAAGTGCGTGGAGTTTTTTTTACTCGATATTTATTGATAAAAATATATATATATATATGAAATTAGGAAAAACATAATTAATATTATTGAATAGAGAGATTTATTTTTATATTATCAAAAACGCTTAAATTTATCAGATATAAAAAGTATTCAAAAATTAATTTAAATAAAATATTTTAATAAGATTATATTAAAACATTACTTAAAATATATTAATAATAAAAAACATTTTTAATTTGTATGATAAAATATCTTTATTTATATACAATGTAAATAATTTTAATGTAAATTACTTTAAATAATATATGATTTAAGAATATGGTTTATATATCATAAAGAATTAAGTTTTTATGGTAAATGTTTATTGGGTCTTTATATACTCTATTTAACATTCAAAAATACAATTTAATCAATAAAAAATAATACATTGCTTTTTACACTCTAAAAAATTACACCTGAATAAATTTGATCCCTCTTTGATCGTATTAAATTTGTACTTCAAATCAATTTATACTAGTATTCCTAAAATAAAAATAAGAAATATAAAATTCAAATAATCTTCGGTATAAAGTCAGTGACATGGAAGGTTTAAAGGGCTTGACTCTTGTAAATTTCAAACATTAAAAAAAAATAATAAAAGTTCTGTAAAGTTATTATTCACATAGTATTAAAGTACGAAGTGACTTATTCACATAGTATTTAAGAATATATAGACGAATTGATTTATTGACATCGTATCTAAGAATATGTGGCAGTTTGCTCGTGATTTGTTTAAGCGGGATTTGTCAAACACAGTGGATGTGAAAAGCTGGTTGATTGCTTGGTTCAAGTATCGACACTCATGGCCACTGACGGCATGCCAATTCACTTTAGGTTTTTCGATATGGAACATATGGAAGGAGAAAAATCAAAGGGTTTTTTGGATGAAAATATAGTGAATTCGCTTCAATATTAGTGAAATTTTGTTTGTAAAATTGTCTGAATTGGGAGATGGTAACCTGGAAGCGGAAGTATTATCTGTTTTAACAAAACTAAAATCGGACGCTGACAAACTAATTCTTGCAAGTCCGGTTTAAAGAATAGGATCGACGGTAAACAACATACTTACTCTTCCGCCACATTACTTTTATTTATTAAGTTTTGATTGCGCTTCTTCAAATACTAGACGTGAAGGTAACAAGGTGGCAGATTGTTTAGTTGCATGGGGCAGTCGTGCAAAGGATTTAGGAGTGGATGAGCAATGGCTCACTAGGCAACTAGACCATGCTACACAAGAATTACATCGATGACTAGAGCCAAATAGGAACACTAGCAACCAATTGTCCCCTGATGGGGGTGATGTTTTAGTGATCAATTACCAAAATGTTTTGAATGATGGATTTCGATCAATACCCTTTCGTGCCGACAATCATTGACATGCACTGGTTTCACTTGGCTAGGTTGGAGGTGGCCTTTGGATGGCGTGCCAAGGCCTCCACTTGACACCCTCCCTCCAATGCATGGCCCATAGTTAAGTCCCACATCGTGTCTATAGGTGGGGAGGTGGACAACATTAATTTCACAACACAAGGGAGTGATATAGCTGGGTTTTTACTTGATTCGACATTCCATCATACTATGGTTGCAGGTATGGCGATGCAGAGAGATGTGGGGTGATTGGCTAAAACTAGGATCCCCTATGACAGGTAATTGCGGAGTATTTATGACTCCATCATTTAGTGCATTTCGATGGAGGATACCAAGAAGCAAGGGAAAAAAAAAATTATCATGGTAAGGATCCTCAACATGACTTCATGGTCCTTATATTTGGATGTTGGTTATTTATTTTGCAGTTGAGTTTCTTTGCAAGAGCAGGGTGGCGAACTCACTTTATTAACTCATAGTGGTGATTTCAACATCAATATCGTATTAGGTATGTGTTGGCCATTTCTGGCTCATTTCACTATTATTTTTCTCACATTCTTTACTGTCTCTTTGTTCACGGTGGTGATTTCAGTATCATTATCATTCTAGGTATGTGCTAGCTATCTTTGACTCGTTTCAATGTTCCATTTGTTATATTCCTTATTGTCTCTCAATAAACATCTCGGAAAATTTGAAGGCAACGGGTTCCATAGTTGTGGGTTTCTCCAACTTCATATTGTTGCTAGTTATTGTTCCCAATGTCTACAGGGTATCAATGCCAGTCACAAATATACTTTTTCTGCTTCTTATATAGCTCCTCCTTTGGTCCTTTTGAGTTGGTGGTTGTTTTTCCCTTTGCAAACTTTCAAACTATTGAGCCATCTAGTATCTCCTTTAACTGTCCCATTTTGCTTGTTTCCTCTTTCATCTTTTGTACAATCGGGTGTCGATATATTGACGATATCAATATTGAGTTAAATGTTTCCCTCCCCCACCTACACACTACTCATCACACGGTCCTTCGGGCCAAATTACTTGGTGTTCGATCCGTAGTGCAATCTAGTAAGGTCAGTAGAATGTCCAAGTTTGTTTGTGTTAAAATCCTTTACAGGTTTTACTCGCATATGGTACCACGTCAACGAATGATTAGTCGATTAGGTGGAACGTCAAGGGAATCTACTTCTAGGCAGTGCCACCTCTTTGGTTGGGAATCAAAATCAAATTTCTTCAACTCAGTGCCATTCGAAGTTTGAAAGAAAATTCTCACTCTTGAGGCAAAAGAATTTGGGGAATGCCTTTACCATTCTGATTCGGAAGTTGTCTATAGGGGCAATACACATTGGGTTCCTAACCTTGGTAAATGGAGGAAGAGACAACTCCACTTTCTCCACTCAATTTCAACTCATAAGTAGATGGGGAAACTCCTCCACATGGTATTGTGTGACAAGCAAGTAGACAATTACAAGTTGTTCGTTGGCCAAGAAGCTATCAAGAGGATTCTCTGGATATTCACTATGATATTAATGAAATCATTGTTCGGCTCAAAAGAATGGAACATTACACGTATCAGATTCAGATACTAAATCAAAGGAACCCAGAAATGGTGAGGCAACCATCAATGTTTCTCCACTCAACATGGTTCATGCACCTCCTTCCCCGAATCCCTTGGTGATTATATTGGATGACTAAATTTACCAATGTTTCTAGTTTTATCTAGTCTCTCACCTATCTAACATTATGGTTAGCTCTTATATATATATATGTGTGTGTGTGTGTGTGTGTGTGTGTGTGTGTTCATTGTTTCACTGCTAAGTCCTTATTTTATTCATCTACTACCAATGTGTCAAGGGTCATTTAGTAGTTTTCAAATCTGGAATATTTTGGAATATGACAAGAAACCATGTTACTTTGAATTTTACAATTTATGCATGCTTTTGTGAGTAAGAAATCAGTCCTCAACCAGATCAACATGGTCTTAATATGTAAACTAGGGTTACTCATGGTCTCCAAGAAACATCATATGTAAATCTCTTTTATCTTTGGAATATTAATAGAAATCATAGTATGGATGTTACATTAAAAAAAGTACGAATTGATTGCTTGTTTTTGGTGGTGAACATAAAATCTATCACTTCAAAATAGGGAGATACATCAGAAAGTCTCTACTAGTTTCTCTAGTCTCTCTCTCAAGAACTAGACCATTTCCAAAATAATACCCTCCAAAGGTTATCATAGATATAGAGTGCCTACTATCACTTAAAATAAGCATAGCAAATCTAAAGTGCTTTCCTAATTCACCAAATACATAACCAATAACAAAACAAAAACCATGAGGATCAATTAACCATCATTAAGTCAGGGGGTTGGTTTGAATTAGACCCATCAACTGGTATTGGGATTGCTACACTTGTCTGAGGTTTCAACATATTTATAGGAACAATAAGTTGTTGTTCAATATGTGCTAACTTGTGGTCAATCATCTCTATTCTATAGTCATAATGTCTTAGATGCTGGTGCATGTGATCTAGAAGGAGCATCAGGTCCCTTCTTGACTACTGGTTGTCCAACAATGTACGACCTAGGATGAATTTCATTTTCCAATAGAGATATATGGTTAACATGTATTGGTTCACTTGATTGTGCATTTGACCCATATCTAGGATCCATATTTCCCATTGCACCCTTACCTCAACATCTGACAACAAGGATCTTTACATTGTTGCTGCCCTTTTTGATCGGTTAAGTTCTTCTTGAATGTTTGCAGCAGTATGATCATGATATCTTGCAGTCAAGGTGTTTTATCTATTCTGAAAAAGGGACTCGATTCTTCTGGATCACTCTTTAGAGTAAGAAAATCCTTTATGAGGACATCCACACTCCCTTGACATTCTTACACAACCCTTAGTTCCTTGCATGGGAAAGGGTGAGGAGTACTATATAGTGAGAGACGAAATATACCAAGTGGGCCTCTGCAAATGCAGTCCAACCATGTTGTACCAATCACTAAAACGCTCCTTCCACTATATCCCACTAACCTACTCTGTCCACACCAACACAATGCCATGAAAAGAAACTTTACACCTAGTCTTACCTTCAATTGGAAATCACACTACCTAGACAAACACTGGGGAGATGAGCTCAATCTTAGGCCAAATATTACTTCGAAAAGCCTATATTCCCTAAAATTCCTAGCTAATAATTTAACATAGGCCCTAGGAAAACAAGAAGGCGATTGACTCTTTTATAGGCCGAAAAATCCACCACTTCCCTCCTATGGTAGCCACCAAAATTGATCGAAGTCCACTCCACCACCTTAACTCTCCATAGAGATAATAACGAAGTAAATATATTGGTGTTTCCTTTATTGGTTTTGAAACAAATAAAAACTTAGGTAAGCACAGATAAAACCTTCCCAAGATAATAAGGCTACTTAACACCAAAAAAAGGCATTCCAAATGTTGAAAGATACAAAATAGATAAAACACTAGAAACGAAACACCTAACCAAGGGCCAGCGCATAATTTACCTGGATTTTCCAGTATAATAGTGTTTCTTGACCCAAATTCCCATTGTCTCAAGCTCCTCTTCTTTAACTTATTTCCATACTTAAGACATTCCACCATCGCCTGGCTAAAACGTCCTTGCATATTTCCCTTTATGAATTGTATTACCATCATTCAATGCTTCCTCTACATTCTCCTCACACAAGCTTCTCTATTACTTACATAACTTTTGTATTTACCCCACTGATTTGATGCATTATTCTTTAATCGTGGTTGCAAACTAAGGTGATTTCCTAGGATAATGTCAACCACAGGATTTGCTATGCATGCTTTTGCCTTCACTTTCCTCATTACTTTCCTATCTTTCTCACACACATACATTCCTAGATTATTGTGTTTGCTTATCATACGGTTCATTACATTGTAAATGTTATTAAATTCCTCAGGTGCCACTTGCAGGGGGCATGATGTCATGTCCCCTCGCCTATTAACTAGGTGGGGCAGTGACACACCACTCCCATGCACCCCTTCACTCTATTATTCAGCCCATCCGAGGATTGGTATTTAATTTTTAATTGAAAATAACAAATTTTATTTATATATATATATTAGTTTTGTTGGGTTTAGTTCTTATTAAGTTAGGGTTTAAGAATAATTTTTTGTATAGATTTTAGTCCCCATGAAGTCACAAGTTCAAACCTCATGGAGAAGGGTTGAGGGTGGGAGTGAATTGTGGAGCATAAAAATTATGCCAAAGGGTGTGTATACCAAAGAAAATTTTAAGGATGAAAGTTTATCTTAAAGTTTAGAAACCTTGGAGAATATTACTAGTTCCTAAAATGAAAAATGTAAAAAAAAAATTGGCGATATTTTGTAAAAGTATTGAATATTATAATGATTTTATATTTTCTCCATAAAATATTGGCGATTTTTGTGGTAAAATAATTTAATACTATAAAATTTGGGCGAATCATTTTAGAAAAAATGAAAATTGGCGAATCTTGTTTTTCAAAAGACCATAGAAAATTAGCGCACCTCCGAATATTAGCCCCTAAAATTTTCCATGGTGTACACTCTATGAGACTCTGAAAATCCTAGTTTTAAACATCCAAAAACGACTACTCCAAAAACAAAGTTACCAAACTTTATGAAAAATATTAAATATAAAAAATATTATCAATTCTTAAGGAAATATTAGAGAAAAAAAAATAGAGTATGTATAGCGAGTAAGAATTTTGCATTCAATATGGGTAATGCAATAAAATATTCAAGAAAATATGATATTCCATGGCTTTATTAAGAGGAAGTGTGATAGAAGGGTAGGGATATAATAAGAAAATAATGAGAATAATTAACATGATGTGGAATTATAAGGTGATATTTCCTTGCACACATAACCAAACTCACTAGAACAGGAGGCCATGTTGACATAAACACTATTCGCGAGTTTATAAACCAACCCGTTGATAACTCTTTAAGTCAACTTATTGGTCAATATTAGATAATTTTGTTTAGAGAGTCTTCAAGTAAACCAAATGAAGGGGTTATCAATAACTTTAGCCATGTTGATTTATTAGCCATGTTTATAAAATGGAAATTAAATTTATAGCCTTGACTTTAATTCTATTTTTGAATTTATGTATATTTATATATTTTAACATATGTTATATTTATTCCCAGTTGAGGTGAATAAGGTGGTAAGGGAGGGTGGAGATATTCCACCACCCCAACAGCCCATGAGCTTATGAGACATGGCAACACCACCCCCAAAGAACATTCAAGTAATGTATAACAAGAAAATTGTCCTTGCAAGGTGCCACCCAATGACCCTGCTCTACATCCATTTCCACAACTATCCACTCATGAAAACATGCAATTCAAGAGATACATTAAGGCAAGTAATGCGTTATAGTACCATTCTCATGCATATACCAACCCACTATATTCCTATTAATTCATTCTCAATCAATGGCATGGCATTGATGGATGCTTCATTGGGATTCTACATGTTTTTTGAGGTTTTCTTTAGTAAATTTTGATATGGAGCTCCTTACCTTGGGGTGGTTTCAATAGTTGCTTTCCCTGGCCTTCTAACTAGGTCCTTCGTTGTGATTCAAGGGATGTAGCTAGATGTCAATATCATTCTCCATTCTAGGCATATCAGATTTTTTAGTGACCCCACTCATTGGCCAACTTTGAGTCTCAGACAAAAAAGTAGGCACAAACTTGTTGTTTCCTCTTCCCAGACCGAGGAAGGTCGAGCTCTTCCCAGACCGAGGAAGGTATCGACCTACTTGGCATATTAATCTTACTGGGCTTAACTTTGGGGTCGAGTTCCATAAGGTTTCAACATGACAAGTTTCTTTTGTTCGCATAGTAGCAACACACTCCTAATGTGCCCCCTCCAAAGCTAGGTGGTCAACATTCGTTTCAGTGTGTTTGGTTCTTTGAAGTTTATAGTTTAAATAATAACCTTTGGTTTCGTTTGAGTCATTTCTCTATAGATGGCCCATGTTGCACTCTAGTTCAATCCCTAGGAGATGTAATTGGCAATTCAAGGTGTGGTCTGGCCATGGCCACTCTAGCTAGCTCCAGGGTGATATCTCTCCCTCTCTCGCTTCACATGTTTACAACCATGCCCAGACAGTGGGCTAGGGTTAGACGTGACACTTCCTACTATTAGGAGTAATGCCAATCTAGTGCTAGGACTCAAGCCGAGAGTTCAACAACATGCTACACGGAATTTTCTTCCCAACTAATACAAGAAGAGAACACTCTAGTTGAGTGAGAGCTCTCTAGCAAGAGGCACAATATCATAGACATAGAGATGCTTACTAAGGTAGCCGATTAAGTTCCTGATGTTGGCCATACAAAGGATAGACACAATCAATACATTTATATAGAAGATATCTACTAGAATATCAAATTCCTCCTGGGAAGAATATCAGTAGACCGCAATGAGCTCAAGAACATTGTAATTCTATCTTCGAATGCAACGGTTCTTAATAGAAATGGATTGTAGGCTCATAAGAATTGAACGACAATTAGGACCTCCCCATAACCTTGTTTTCTCTCCTCACAACAACAAGTAGCCCATACATGTCGAAGCCACGAACTACAAAAAGTAGATATGCATGTGCAACTTCCTTTTTACTTTTCAATTTCCTTTATGTTCTCTTGTTTTAACACTAGGCTGAAGAAAGGATGCAATGGTTATCTAGACTATTAAAATATTTTGTATTTTTTAGTAAATAACTTTCTTCTACCTTTTTAAATTTGGAACAATTGAAGTTTTGTGTATGGTCTAAATTACCTAATGGCAAGTCAACACATAGTTCTCATGTCTAGGATTTAAATCTCTAATATAAGGTAATACAAATCTTTACTTCAAAAAAAATCTATTCTATATTTATATGTATAAATTTGGTTTCATTATGCATGAATGTAATCCAACTATTAATGAAAATAACTAATTCCCATTAGATCACTTTCAAGCATGAAGTTGGCTCGAATTCCAAATGTTAGAAACATTTTAAATAAATTGGATGCAAACAAAAGAGAAGAATGTGGGGCTTGCATTTTTCTAAAATAGTGTGAGTTCATGCGAGTAACATAGTTAAATAATCTTTGTAGCAAAAAGTAGCTATGGTGTGATCTCAAATATACAAAAATTGATAAACCACAAGAAATTAAAGGTTTTCAATATCGTAGAAAACACAATTAGTTTCAAATGACAAATTGATAATAACAAAGAAAAATCTAAACCAATTCTTACCAAAGGCAAACAACGCAAATGAAAACCAAATCGAGGCTTCAGAGAGACTAGATGACACCGAAGATAGGCAAGTTTAGCTGGAAGTAGGTTGACCAGAAATAGGCTCAAGAACCATGGAAAAAGTCATGCAAAAACAGGGGCCAATGTTGGTGCAAAAGAGGCACCAGTGCATTGCAACGTTGGTACAGAGTGGGCCAGGGTGAGGATAAATGATTTTTCAAAGGCACAGGGGGTGCGTTGAGCCTGGGAAAGAGGTTTCCGACACAAAAATTGCAAAAAAGGCTCAACGAAATCACTTCCTAGGTTTGTTCTTGGTTGGATGATACAAAAAAGGTCTGTCAAGGAGGTAATGAAACACAATGGACAAGGATACCACCAAGGGAATACTTCGATCCCCAGTATGGTCACCAATTTGTTATACGATATTTACGATTACGAACAATAGCATCTCCCCTAGGTCAATGGCTAATCTAAAACAACAAAGAGACAAGGAACAAAATGCTTTTCCCTAAAGTAAATAGATGATGGGGTGAGGCCTACCTGGAATCCTTCACACACTTCTCTCCTTCTTTAGCTTGGAAACTCCAATCCCAACTCCGATTGCCAAAATTAGAACCTTCAAGGTTAGATAACACAAGCCAAGAAACTACGAGATCTGTGCAATATCATTTAAGTACTTCATTCAATAGATCAACATGGTATTGAAATAAGTGAAATAACAACATCACATATCGGAAAGCAATGAATTCTTTGCATTAATATAAATGGAAGGAGATTACAACCATAAGTAGTAGTTGATCTTGTAAAAGAGTTCCTCCAAGTTGTTGACTTATCCTTTCTTGTCACAATATGCACCTCCAATCACCCTAAATGCATGATATGATGACCACTCACTATAGTAGCATAAAGGTTGAATAACTCTCCAAAAGCCAACCCCGAACAAAATAGAAGGTTGGGAATATATATAGAAGTATACTAAGTTTGGAATTCTTATCCAATTACCAATCTAGGTTAAGAGATCCACCTTTGATGGAGGAATAGGATCAAAGGATAAGTGGTGAAAGCTCCAATGTAGGGAAGGATATGATCTGAATGTTTTATCCAAGGTAAGTAGTTGAAACAACTTCTGGAAAATCCTAGAAGGGGAAGCTTCTGGAATCCTGATCATTATCTCAAATTTCTAGAACCAACGTAGGTGCAAAGGGGAGAAACCAGGTGGTGACCAACGCAGGCCACATTGGAGCAACCTTCTGGTGAATGCATCCCAGTAGGCCTATAGGGAGCATTGGTCCTCAAACTGGGTCAAATGAAGCAATTTAGGGCTCAAACTCTGGGAAATGAAAGGTACATGCATAGTGCTTGGTGCAAGATGATGACAAGGGGAAATAGGATATTGATTGATCCCATTAGGAGGCTCACTAATCATATGTGGCAAAATGGCTTATAACAAAGAGGACATCTATGAATTCGTTTTGCCAGCTAATAATAAGTTGCCACATCAACTATGTTTTGGGTTTTTTGACCACAATATGGGGGAACCAACTTCAATTTGACATAACTCTCGAACTGTGAGGAGTCTCATGACGCTCCATAGACCATCGGAATTTTCAAGATGAGGAGAATCCAATAAAGTTGGTCTTGTATCGAAAAAACATGATTTTCCATGTCATTTTGGCCAACAAATGTGAGGCATCTTATGGTGCTACTTGGTTGACACCAATGAGAACCACATTTTTAGCATTTTGCGCCTTTGTCACTGTTGACAACACTTGTACTCCAACTCTGATCATTTCTCCCCCTGATTCCATGCTTTAAGCTTCCTAACCTATTTTCTCTCCCCCCTTGACATTAATGGAAAAGGTTGACTCTCCCTGACAAGATCCCTACTTCTATTTACCTCTAGTAACATGGATATGTTCCCCATCTCTGATAGGCTATATTGAATGGACATCAATGTGATCCCAGAAGAATCTTTCTTCTGCCGAAGATACTGAAAAGTTTCTTGTGATAAAGGTTTGGTGAAGATCTTATCTATTTGATCCTTTGTCCCAATGTACTCTACCTTTATGTTATTTTTTGAAACCTATTCTGGTACAAAGTGATATTTGATAGGAAGGCGTTTTTTTTAATGCATGACTAGATTCTTGGAGATGCTTATGGCACTAGTGTTGTCACTAAACATCAGAATGGGCTTATTGAAGTTCACTTGTAGATCCTAAAACATTTGTTTGATCCAAAGAACCTGAGTACAACATGCTACTGTTGCTATGTATTATGCTTTTGTTGTGGATAAGGAGATTAAAGTCTACTTCTTGCATAGCCATGATACGAGACAACCACTTAAGTAAAAGGTTGATCCACTTGTGCTTTTACGATCATCAACACTGCCTTTCCAATCTGCATCTGTATAAGATGTGATGGTTAAGTCATTTCCTTTTGGATACCATAGACAAAAATCTGGTGTTCCCTCGAGGTATCAGAAAGTTCTTTGCACTACAACAACATGGGATTCTTTTGGTGTTGCTTGAAAACATGCTACCTATTAAACTGCCTCCATCACGTTTGGCCTGGAAGTTGTCACATAAAATAGATTTCCAATCATTGATCTATATATTATTTGGTATACATCTTTGGAGATGTTGTCCATGCTCAACTTGCAACGAGTCACAATTGGGGTGCTAACCGATTTGCTATATTCCATGTAAAACCCCTTAAATATTTATTTAATGTACTTGGTTTAACAAATGAATATGCCAGCGTCTTCCTGAGAGATCTAAAGTCCCAAGAAGAAGGTCAACTCACTAAATAATGACATTTGAAGCTCACTCTACATAGTTGATGCAAAATTCTTGCTAAGCCTATCATTGTCAATTGTTAAGCGAGAACGATGTGAAGTAGCTAGGGTTAAAAATAACAAATTTCTATTTTAGCATTGACACTCTGTACATACAGCTGTTAAACCTCAATCTTGTGCAACAAAGCTTTAAGTATTATAGAGCACCATCAGGCCCACTCTCTTCACCATTTATCAGAATTCTCAATCCTTAATATCACAAATCTAAACTTGTAGAAGTTCACAAAACGTGTGATAAATAAATTTATCTGTAAGCCTTAGACTGAAATTGATCTTAATATCTTCCCAAATCATGAATAATTGCATTTGATAATCGTAAAAGTTTGCTAGAATGCAAAACGTGTATTTAACTTCTTTGGCCTGGGTTACTTGGCATATCTGGATACAGGTTATTGCTTAGATATTGCCATGATTTTTAACATGATGTAATTTGTCTCGCCATGTTTTTCAACGAGATGTAAGTTGTCTCTCACCATAAGTTGAATCTGAATTTCATGTGTCCTATTCACTACGGCTAGAAATTTCCTATAGACAAATTCGACCCTGCTTGAAAACATGAGCTATTTTCTCTTATACATGTCTATATACCCTGTTGAAACATGACCTCATTTCTCATCTATGAAGATATGGGTGGGCCTTTTCATATCCAAACAAAATATGTACCTTCCACCAAGCTATGTGTATATGTAAGCAATCAATCCAAAACCAAAATTCAATCCAATGGATTGAGATAACTCATTCAACTTTTGGTTACTAGAGCAACACTAGAGAAACATAACAGTGGTTTAGGTGTAATAAGAAACAATCCATAAACGATAGTAGGTACATAAAAATTGATTTCTTAATTTGTAAAATTTATTAATTTATGGGTCATAAAGATAGTAGATACATGATAAATGATTTTTTAATTTGTAAAATTAGTAATTTGCTTTATGACAATTTTAATAATATATTTTAAAATATAAAAAATATACCCTCTATTAAATTAAAAAATAGTCATAGTTTCTCCATTTCTTTCCATCATTACAACTTATTTAACAATCTATCAATTTAATTATCTTTATATGAAAATCGGAGATTGGTTTCTCAACTTGTAATATCTGCCAACCTATTGTTTAACTTATAAAATCTAGTGATAATCCATTTCATATTTTACTCAGTTTCAAGTTTCAATTTTTACTCCATGAAATCATATAAAAAAACACTCACATTGAATATAATTGATATTGTACTCCATGAAATCATATAAAAAACACTCATGTTGAATATAAAATATGAACCTGGTATGTTTTGACCAAATATAAACAAGATAAAACAATTTAACTTAACATTAAAAAAATTAAAAAAAAATACTAATCATGGTTTCTCTCTTAATTTTCCCAATTTAATTAACATTTATCAATTTAATTCACTTTTATGAAAATTACTTTTTCAACTAATAAATTTTACTAAAGTATTAACTTATTCACTATTTTATATTAACATTTTATCAATTTAATTCATTTTTATGAAAATTACTTTTCCAACTAATAAATTTTACTAAAGTATTAACTTATTCACTATTTTATAGAATTAAATCATTGAGCTCTTTAATGTCAACTTTATCTCCTCTTTGAATCGATGTAAAGAAAATTTCAATTAAACATAAAATGTTACTATTTCCAACACATTTAACTAATTAATTTAGCAATATAGAATTACCATTAAAACATAGATAAATGAAATATCAAACATGGCTCCTTCATTATGTTGAATCGTGTGACTTATATAAAATTCTAACAATTGAACTCATCTTTATATGAAAAATGGTGTCTTTAATGGTAAAACTGAGTAATTAAATGATTTAGTGTATGAGAATTTTACATATTTTGATGGATTTTATATAATAATATTCAAATTAAACCTTATATTTGAACCAATTTAAATTAAATTAATTGGAAAATAAAAGAATTCGATTTATTATTAAAATATAAATCAACTAAATTTCAATCATCATTCTTCTATGTTACTCTGTTTACATGATTTATATATATTATCAGCATAATTTATCTTAACCATGGATTCAACATGGGTCTAGAAGAATCAATTTTTTTTTAGTTTTTTTTCTTTCTTTTTTAATAAAGCTTTTCTTTTTTATTATAGTCTATATTGCTTTTCACTTTAGAGAATATTTTATTTTTATTTTAAGAGGGTCTAACATACTTACACATTGCCTTCACATTGGGTTGTAGAATGAGCCTCTTGGCTGAAAGAGCATAGATCACTCTTAACCATAAATCTAATGTGCCTAGAGGAATCAAATTTCTTCTCACAAAGTTATTTTAAAGTGCAAAAAATAATGTGTAATTTTTTATTGTTTACACTGTATTTCTGAATGTTATAGAGATTGGATAACATGTGCATTGAAGTTGATATTCAAGTTTTTTTTTTTTTTTTTAATACAAGTCTAAAACTCTTACCCACATTTTACTCTAATTACTTTATATGATATATTAGGAACAAATGGACAAAAATTAAATATTATAGCATATTTTCTTTATTAGTATTGCTTTTCATTTAGAAATATTATTTTTAAGGAAACGAACAACCTACACATCGACTTCACACTAAGTTGTAGAATAAACTTACTCAACTCATAATAAAATTTTTTTATGTAAATATTCCCTCCACATATACTTAATAAATAAAAAATAATATGAACATGAAAATCATATAGAAATATTTTAATTTTTATTAATATTTTATATTGATTTATATTCGAATTAAAATAATATTTGATAGGTAAATTTTTTAATATATTATTCTTTATAAAATTAAAGTATATAAATAATGTAAAAAATATATCTAAAAACTAATTCGTATTAATTTTAATTATAATTTTAAATTAGTTTATAATATTTTTATACATTCACAAAAGTTTAAATTTTATTTATTCCCATCAAATTTCTCTCTCATGTAAAGTGGGAAATTATTATTTTTTGGATGAGTATCAAACAGTGAGCAGGAGGTGGGGTTGCATAGCAGGTATTATGTAACATCCCTAAATAACTCGGTGTAAAATTATACAGTTGAGTAAATAGTAATTCTTTTAAAAGATTACGAATTAGTTATAAAATTAATTCTTAGTACTTCCTCTATTTTCTCCCATAATTTATGTTTCAAACGTGCCACTCTTCGGATGGATATATTTGTCCGCATCTCATAACTATGGATGGGCCAGCACCCTAACAGAAATACGGGAGAGGAGGAGGAAATCCGTAGAGCTTCCGAAAACGAAGTTGGTTACTAGTTATTTTGGGGACGAAGTGGCAGACAAATCATTAATTCTTTGCAGTGAAAACGGTTGTACCAAAGAAAGGAAAACAGTTTCTGGATTCCGATTTCCTCTGTTTTACTTAATGGTAAATCATTGAATAAGGAGCGGTAGCTTATTCGAGATCTCTGGAAAGCACGTTTACTTCATGGTGGTGACAAAAAACTTAACGCATAATCACTGGAATTGGTGACAGAAGAATTATCAGGGAGTCTATCTAAGGCTTAATATTCAGAAAAGAGAACGACCTTGTGTCGTTACTGGCCTAAAAACTATTCTGAGCGTGCAGCAAACTCGGAGGTGCAGTGAACCACTGAACTCGGAGGTGCAGTGAACCACTGATCTCATTGGCAGTGGTTGGGTGGAGCTTTGCATTCATGATGGTTTGGCTGTCCAATGGAGTCCTGCAAAACAGACTAGTATTATTTTAGTAGGAATTACTTGTTCAATTTATAATTGTCCAGTCAGTGGTTACTTATTAGTATTGCATTTTCAAAAGTGTTGGATATGATGGACATTCAGTTTGTGTGTTGTTACCAAAACGAAAGAAAAACCGAACGTGAATGTGAAATGATTGTTAAATTAATAAGTGAGTTTTTGAACCAGAAGAAATGGTAAACCACTCTACAGGGTACGGGGTTAGATTCTAGGCCATTCTAGGCCAAGTTGACAGGGTCAACGACTATGAATCAATTCAAATCCCTTACCATTAAGAGGATTGTATCATTTATCCGTGATACATATGCTGTTATGAAAGTGATACATATGCTGTTATGAAAGTAACCAGGGATAAACTAATTAATAGTTTTCTTCGCTAATTAATAGATATCATGCAGAAAAGCATATACCTCTCGAATAGCATTATTAGAATACTCGTATTAATCTAGTTTAATTGTTGGTGAAACTGAGTGTTAGTCGCCCATCCCAAGTTGATATCAACAGTGAAGAGCAATAAATATAAACATCTACATAAATATGGATATCTAACTACTACATCTAAACATAAATATGGATATCTTTAATAATTTCTCAAAAGGGAAGCTTGAGAATCTTTCATATAGGAATATAGTGAAATGAGGTTATAATGACTTCTCTTAAGAAAAAATTGTGTAATTGTTTACATGAAATGTTGGTAGAATTCTAGAAAAGAGATTATGTGTTGCATACTTTCAAGGAGGGCTCTTATGATGGCTCTTATGATAAGCTACTGTATGCGTAAAGAATAGTTAATGTGTTCTAAAGATATACTCTTTGTATGGTTAGAAGAACTATTGGGCCATATTTCTTTAGGAAAATGATAGGTGATTACTATTATACTCACATAACTATTATCTTAGCTTCTTGTTGAATGAGATGTGTAGTTTTCTTTAGAAAGGATATATATATTCGCATGCAGGAAAAGACTACAGGGTGTGTGAGAATGCTTTATATATTCGCATGGATCAAAAGTGATAGCTAAGGGACTAGTTATTTTGACAAAGTTTATGTAAATTTTCATGCAAGAAGATTATAACTGATATTTTAGTTAGTCCCTTCAAAGGAAAGCCTTAGTGATTGTGCCCTTTAAGAATATGTGCAGTGCTAGTTAATATGATTATTTATAAATGTAATCATGATGTCAATGTTGATAATGAGAACATGGACTTGTAAACTAATGTTTTATATGTTTTAAAGGGAAACATGGACTTGTAAAACTAATGGTTGGTTCTCTTAAAGAGAAATATGCATTAGTGTGAATAAGCATTGTGAAAAGTAGAATAAGAATTTACTTGAAGATATGCACTAGTTAATTAGTATGTTATGCTTGCAGATGAGTAGATGTTAAAAGATCTCTTTTAGAGGTTGATTATTGATTCCTTAATATGGTATCTAATCTTGTTGTCAAAGCAGCTTGTTGACAATAGCATTGACAGGAAATGATGGCGGTTGGTGCCAAAGAAAAGTGATCGTCCATTGCTAGAACGATCATGCCACAAGGAATGTTGCATGTGGAGTTGCGGGATCGTCCATTGCTAGAACGATCATGCCACAAGGAATGTTGCATGTGGCCGTATGTAAGGAACGGGTTTCATGGAAAATGTATTAGCTTTTAGCTAGTTATGTATTAGCTTAATGATAATTCATTGTAATGATTTTTATTGCCACAAGGAATGTTGCATGTGGAGTTGCGGGATCGTCCATTGCTAGAACGATCATGCCACAAGGAATGTTGCATGTGGCCGTATGTAAGGAACGTGTTTCATGGAAAATGTATTAGCTTTTAGCTAGTTATGTATTAGCTTAATGATAATTCATTGTAATGATTTTTATAACAATGGTTAAGGGATTCCAGGGTATATTGATGTTCAATGGTGTGATTGCCTTTTGTGTCAGTTTGATGATGATGAATCCTTGATGTTGATGGTTCTTTATTTGATGGCATGATCATATTGTCGTAGGAGATTAATTAATATGTTTATGGAAATGATGAAATGGATGCAAGGATTTATGAGACAGTTTATGTTATTATACTACTATGTTATTATACTACCACAGTGGTGGTTAAAGGTTATGCAATGGTTATGTAACTTACCGTCTTTGATGGCAATTTACTTAATGTACTAATGAATATTATATCTAATGGTTAATGAATATTATATCTAATGGTTAATGATGAATCGTGGAGTTGTGAATTAGATAATTACTTGTGGTAATTTGTATAAAAAAAATTCTAACTCCCTACTTTTACATGCGAAGTTACCAGAGTATGTTACATATTAACATGGGTATAAAATTAATAAAAAAATTAAATTAAGTTATATTCTCAAAATAATAATGCCAAATCACTATGTTAGCAAGCAGAGAATTCAAATAATTTATAGTATGATGTCTCTGAAATGGAAGATCTAAAGGGTGATGTCTCTGACATGGAAGATCTAAAGGGTTTTGAGCCCCTGAAATGGAAGATCTAAAGGGTTTTGAGCCTTAAAAATCGCAAAAATATTTAAAAACTCTTCATAAAAAGTTTGTAAAAAAATATTTAAAAACTCTTCATAAAAAGTTTGTAAAGTTATTAATTAGAGATAAATATAAAAGGAAATTTTAATTTATAGTATTTTAAATAATATAATAGTAAAAGAAATAAAATTATTTGGTTTCGGTAGGTTTTAGCTTTTATTAAGGTTAAGATAAATTTAACCCACTTTACAAAATATAAAATATCAAATATTACCATCCTTCTATATTAGAAAATATAAGAAAGTATTTCTAACTCGTAAAAATTATACATTCAAGATTAGGAATGCACTAAAACGTTTAATAAAATTCTAATATAAGAAAGTATTTCTAACTCGTAAAAATTATACATTCAAGATTAGGAATGCACTAAAACGTTTAATAAAATAGGATAGTCTATGTCCTCATGAAGAGGAAGGGTGATAAAAGGCTAGAGATAACTAATGTGGTAAAATGTTCAAGAAAATATGATAGTCTATCGTTTGATGAAGACGATGTGTGATAAAAGGTTAGGGATATTATGAGAAAATAATGAGAATAATTGATATGATATGGAATTAGATGATGACTTTGCCCTGCATGAAGAACCAACTCTACTAGAACATGAGACCATGTAGACCTATAATTTATAAATTGGCCTATGGATGAGTCTTTAAGTCAATTTATTGGTCAACATCCAATGATTTTGATTAAAAAATCTTCCAGATAACCAATTGAAGAGCATATCAATAAATTATAGCCATGTTATCAAATGGAAATTAAATTGATAGTTTTAGTTTTAATTATATTTTTGAATTTAAGTGTATTTATATTTAATATAAGTTATATTTATAAGTATAAATTTGGTTTCATTATGCATGGATGGAATTCAATTAGCAATGACAAAAACCTAGATCACTAGGATGAAGTAGACATGATTCTAAATGGTAAATATTTCAAATAATTTGGATGTAAATAGAAGTGAAAAATTCATGGCTTGCATTTTTTTTAAGAGTGAGAGTTCATATGAGTAACATAATTAAATAAATTTTGTAGAAAAAAATAGCTACGAAATGATTTCAAATATTACAAAAGTTGATAAAACACTAGAGATTGAAAATAAGAACAGAGTTGTTAGGCTTTTAAGATCCTAAACCTACCAAAGAAAATAAAAATATATCAAAAAAATACTTTTTATTTGAAAAATTATGAAAATCTTATATCAAAATTGCTCTTTGAACATAGACAATAGAAATCAATTGGTGACAATAGTGTCAAAATTACTTTATATTTAAAAAATACACTACTAAAACATAGTAAATTTGTTAGATCTTATTTGCAAGCAATGCTATGAGTCTCTATTGGTAATAATTTACAATCTCTGCGGTAATAATTCACAATCACTCTGCAGTAATAGAAAAATAATTTACGATCTCTTTGCGGTAATAATTTACAATCTCTCTATGGTAATAATTCACAATCACTCTGCGGTAATAGAAAAACAATCTAGGGCGATCGTGCACACATTCCTTATATTTTTCTAATACATATCTACTCATATATTTCAAGTATGAATAATTCACCACAATTAGCAAAGATTGCCAAAAGTAGACCTAGCACAGTTACTCTACAGTGCCTCTATGAGTATATAGAGTCTTTAGAGAAACGTAGAGATCACTCTGCGGTAATAGAAAAACAATCTAGGGCACGTGCTTCTGCGGTCTGGCTTGCTGATATTAGGTGAGATTAGGTGCACACGTTCCTTATATTTTTCTAATACATATCTACTCATATATTTCAAGTATGAATAATTCACCACAATTAGCAAAGATTACTCTACAGAGCCTCTATGAGTATATAGAGTCTTTAGAGAAACGTAGAGAAGAAAGAGAAGTCAAGCTACAAACAAAGTTAGCATGCTGGAAAATAAATTCACATCTCTTGAAGACAAGTTCCAAAAACAAATAGAAAATAAAATAGAACTATTGGAGAATAAGATGGAGGCAATGGAGACTAGGTTGTAAGTTATAGAAAAACAAAAACAAAGTTAGCATGCTGGAAAATAAATTCACATCTCTTGAAGACAAGTTCCAAAAACAAATAGAAAATAAAATAGAACTATTGGAGAATAAGATGGAGGCAATGGAGACTAGGTTGTAAGTTATAGAAAAACAAAACCAAGATATGAACCAAACATCCCAGCAAGTAGATGTTGATATTTTAGAGAGTCTTAAAATGAAGGACATGATTAAAGAGCTAGAAGAAAAAGTTAATAACTGCCTGACCCTAAATAGTGTGGCAAGTAAATTAGATATCAAACCAATTGAAGATGAAATGAAAAAATTGATAGAATTAGACCATGAGTGTAACAAAAGGGCCTTGAACCTTATAATATTTGGTTTTGGAAGAGGAGGTAGACAAGGATACTTTAGCCATAGCCCAGACAGAATTACATAACAGGTTATAAATTGAAACAATGTGTCTCGCAGAAGCAACAAGGTTGGGGAAACTAACTGAGAATAAAGGAAGGTTGATCCAAATAAAGGTGAGTTCTACTAACCATAAGTATGACATACTTAGTAAAACCTCAAATCTAAAAGGAACGAGAATATTTATAAATGAAGATCTCATTCCAGAAGATCAAACAAAATTGAGAAAGGAGGTTCAAAAGGTAAAGGAAGCTAGGAAGGAAGGAAAATGGGCAATAATCAGAAACAGAAAGGTCATTGTTCGAGATAGAAACCAAAAAGATAATAATAAATAGTAATTCAACATGCTCCAGATTCTTTCTTGGAACTAAGATAATAATAAATAGTAATTCAACATGCTCCAGATTCTTTCTTGGAACTGTCGGGGCTTTCCATGGAACAAAGGCCCCAAGCTAAGTTGGATCTCGAATGATGTTAATATTATTTTGCTTGTTGAAACTTGGGAGCACGAAGAATCTAAGGTCCCTAACATAGATGGCTTTACATTATGGTCTACCTAGAATAAGTGATCCTCCCATAGAGGAATTAGGGGTATAGCTTGTTACATTAAGAATAACATCTCTCCCCATGCTGCGATTTATAAAAACAACCCTTACAACCAATATAGTTGGATAGAAATTACTGACATTTATGATAAAAAGACCTTCATAGCAATCTGTGATTTCCCCCCCATCCATTCTAACTTCTATAAGAAAAATAATCTATATAAAAATAGTCCTTATAACGGTTTAGAGAATGAAATTTATAGCCTAAGGAATGAAGGCAATATCCTTTTCATGGGTGACTTTAATGCTCGAACTTCAAGAAACCAAGCTATTCTTCTAAGCAATCATTCCAACCCTAATCCTCTTCGGTTACATGAAGACCTTCCTCTGGCTAGTCGGTACAAAAGGAGCCCTGAAGACCTTGGGGAGAATTTGTTTGGCTTGGAGCTAGTCAAACTCTGCAGTGCTCAGGATCTCATAATTTGCAACAGTCTAAAGAAGTGGCCCAATTCTAGCCAAATGACCTGCATCCATGGGCTTGGTAGCAGCGTGGTAGAATATGTTATCTTTGATCTCCCTCTATACAACGAAATAGCAAATTTTGACATCTTAAATGACCACGAACCTGCCCTAATCATAGGCCTTTACTTATAACTCTCAATTTTTTCATGCATAGAGATCCCATAGAAGATAATCCTTATAGCCAAAAGAAGCTAATCTTTGATAGAAATAAAAAATATCTCTTTCTAAATGAATCAAAAACTAATTTGCTTCCTTTTTCTAGTATAGACAACATAGAAGATCTCTATCATAATTTTACTACAACCCTCTCATATTCTATTAACAAGTTCTCGATTGAAGTTTTAAGTAATAAAAGAAATAGCAAAACCAACCCATGGTATGACAAAGATTGTAAAAGTACGAGGAGAGAAATTAAGGAAGTTGTTGATGAATCTCTTAAAATTGGCAAGATAAAAATATGCAAAGCCCTAACTAAAAGGAAAAAAAGGCAGTATATTCGTAAAAGACAAGAGAATCTCTTACACCTCTCTAAGGTAGCTCTTAAGAAATTGTGGAGGCAGATTCTAACTAGGAAAACTAAAGATAATAATAAAATTGCTTTACACAACTGGAATTCATATCTTAAAAAGCTTTATGAATCTCCAAATGTCATGGATAGCTTTGAAATCCTGCTCACAACGAAAGAAGTTTTCTCATTAGAAGACATTGATTTTGGGGTTAATCGCTTGGCTAATGGGGAAGCTAAGGACATTGAAGGTTACTAGGCAAAAATCTTAAAAATTGGAGGTCATGTCCTCATCCCCCACATTCAAAAGCTTTTCAATCAAGCGGTCAAGCAAGGGTTCCATAAACCATGGACTCAAAGCCTCATTATCTTTATTTTTAAAAGTGGGGATACGAATAACCCCTCTAATTATCGGACAATTATGATCAGCCCTCTCCTAGCCAAGTAATATGGTATTATTTTGGAAAGGAAGTTGAGCATATGGCTTGAAAGTGAAGGTAAGCGGGCTAAAGGCCAAGCGGGTTTTAGAAAGCAATACTCAACAACACACCACCTCGTTACACTTAGGATCATTATGGAGGAATGTCGCTATGATAAATCCAATCCCTTTTGTTACTTTGTGGACTTTAGAAAGGCTTTCAATATGGTTCCTAGAAACAATCTTTGGAACATATTAGAAGAGATAAAGGTTCCTTTTGAGTTGAGAGTTGCCGCTATAAGGTTATACGATAATGTAATTGCCAAGTTAAAGAGCAATGAGGGGTGGTCGAAAGATATTAAGTGTAATATCGGATTAAACATGGTTGCCCCCTCTCCCCTACCCTATTTTGCATTTACATCAACAAGCTAGAAGGTTGTTTAGAGGAAGAAGGATGTGTTGGCACGATCTTAGGTAGGATAGTCATCATCCTTCTTCGTTACGCTGACGATATTGTTCTTCTCGCAAGGTGCCCATCTGATCTTGATAAGCAACTTATACTTCTTAAGGATTTCTGCTCTACCATGGGTATGATTGTTAACACTAACAAAACAAAAGTTATGATTATGAAATCCAAGAATGACACATACACTAATTTTATGTATGACAATAGTAAATTGGAGGAAGTGTCTTCCTACAAGTACCTAGGAATTGATATTCATCACAAGCTCGACTGGAACTATAACATTGAGAAAAGGATTAATGTGGGATGGAAAGATTATTTTGGTCTTGAAAATAACTGTAAAACGACAAACCTCGTAATGTGGGATAGAAAGAAGTTCCTCTTTGAAACTTTAGTCACTCTGGTTATCTTATATGGATGTGAGGTTTGGGGTTGTAGCATCTCTGAAGGAATCCTAGAGAAAGATTGAGCAAATCCAAAAGCGTTTTATAATGTATCACCTCAAAATTAAAAGCAACACATCCCATCCTAATCTCCTTATAGAAGTGGGTTTTTCCCCTATCGAGAGCCTAGCTATGACTAGGCTTCTGTTGTACAAGCACAAACTCAATAACATAGGAGACCATAGACTTCCTAAGCTAGCTTTAAATTCCAGCCAAAACCACCTAAGGCTCAAATGAGGTTGGTATGAAGACATCAGGGCCTGGTTAAACCATTGGGAGATCGACGAGAATGTTGCATTGCAAAACATTAATAACATTAAATATATGGTTACTTCTAAGTTCAAAGAAAAATGCGGTGTGAGAAAGATTTAGCAGCTGAAATAAAATTAAGATATTATAATGAGGTCATCAACCCCACCCTAGAAGATCAACAATATCTCTCTGTTTTAATTATCTCAAAGAAGAAAATTAATATAGCCAAGATTAGAACGAACTCTCATGAGCTCCATTGAGAAACGGGTCGTTGGGCAGTTCCTAAAACACCATGGATGGAAAGGTTCTGCCATCTTTGTGAGAATACGAACATCGAGGATGAAAATCACTTCCTCTTAGAGTGCCCCACATGCAACCACATTAGATCTCAGTTTCAAAATATTTGTTGCAACACTAACCTTCCTAGCCTTTTACATTGTCAAAATTACAGTGAGCTCAGGAGGCTTCTCTCCAAGCTTTTTGAGCATAGGAATAAAATCTTAAATCAAACTAAATAATTCGTTTCTTTAGATCCGATAAACCAAATTTTGGTCTCAGTGAATGTTAACCACCATCATCATCATCATAATATTCAATGTTAACATTTAACTAAAAGTATATGTAAAAGATAATTTTAAATAATAAATATTTAAAATTAAAAATAAATAAAATAATAAATAAATAATTAAAAAAAACTAAAATTATAAAATATGTTGTTTTTAAAGATGTTAAATTTCAATTGTAATACGCTTGTAGCTTTAAGTGAAATTTCAGTATAATAATATAAGGCAATCTACATAGACCCAAGCGATAGTATAGATAGATGTGTTTGGGAGAGAATCGCGGGATAGGTATTTCACATTGATATGCTATCATCCCAACCAACAAGCCACTACCGTGGATATGAAAAACATCATTGAGAGAACATCATAATTAAAAAATAACGTCAAAATTATATCCACATATACGATATCCGATAAAATTTACTTTTATAGTGGGTGGTATGGATGTACCCTTACGAAGTGACACGGTGTGATTCTAAATCAATGCTGAATAAGAGGTGAGACACGGTGTGATTCTAAATCAATGCTCAATGAAAGGTGCAATCTTTGTAATGTAAGGTTGCAAAAGAATACTATTTCTAAATTCAAGATTATATAAATAATATTTATTTATTAAATTAAAATTAAAATATTTTTGACCGAGTATAAAAAACTTCATGTACTTATCAATATTATAAACATTATCAACTAAGAAATCCAAGGTAAGTGAATCAAGAATCTTTTTGGGCATGCCCTTGTGTGAAGATCCTAACATGTGGGTATTACTATGATGGTTCAACCTCTTTACTCATGTCTAAACACTCGAGATGGGAGATAAAAATCAGACTTGAATTGAAAAAGAAGGAGTTGCAGTTCACAGGTGAGTACTGCACCTAGAGACTACACTCAAACAAAGAGAACTCCCTTCGTACACTCTACATACATCAAATGAGTAATTACATCATTAAGTACATTAGTAGAGATCAGGAAGTTGCAACTAAACTCCTAAACTCTAGGAACAAATCCTAAACTAAGGAGATACGTTACAACTTGTGTAACCATTTCTCCATTAATACAAAATAATATTAATTATTTTCAACTCCCCCCTTAATGGAGAAAGGATTATCCTGAACTCCTAGCATCCCTCTAAACAATTCAAACTTTACACGCCCAAGAGGCTTAGTAAAAATATCAGCCATGTTATCACAAGTTTTACAATATTCAATACATATCTCTTTTGACTGTTGTTTCTCTCAAACAAAATGAGCCTAGTCTTTCCATACCTCCAATCCCAAGCAATAATGAAGATTTCCGAGATCTTTCATCTCAAACACTTATGACATCTGTTATTTGATTTCTTTGATCAGATTGTTAGCATTCCCTGTTATGATAATATCATCTACATACAAAGAAATCAAAATAATTTGTCTCTGTTTATTAAACTTGGCATACAAATTTGGATCATTCAAGCTCCTATGAAAGCCATGTTGTACAAAAAATGAGTCATTTGTCTCATACCATGACCTGGGTGCCTGTTTTAAACCATAAAGTGCCTTTTTCAATTTACACACAAGATATTCCTGCCCCTTTATCACAAAACCTTCACACTGTACTAAATAAATTTCTTCCTTCAAGTCACCATTCAGAAATGTAGACTTAACATCTAGCTGGTGTAGCTGCCATTTGTGTTTTGTTGCTAAGGAAATTAGCATTCTAATGGTGTTTAATTTGGCTACAGGAGCAAAGGTGTCATTGAAATCTATTCCCTCTTGCTGTGAGTAACCCTTTGCTACCAGTCTAGCTTTAAGTTTCTCTACACTGCCATCTGTATTTATTTTTGGTTTGTACAACCATTTGCATCCTATGGGGGTTTTACCTTCAGGAAATTCAACCAAATCCCAAGTATGGTTTCTGTCTATTGATTCTATTTCCTCATACATTGCAACCCTCCATGCATCAGATTTACTTGCTTCCTCATAATTTGCAGGTTCTACAATGTTTAAAATCTTTGACATTAATGCATAGTCTTTCAATTTAGAAGGTAATCGAGTCTTCCTACTTGATCTCCTTGGTAGGGGACTTACCTCAAATCTATCTATTTCAGCGTTTTCTGGGCTTGTATCTTTGATTACACTACATGTTACTTCTTCTTCTTGTTTCTGCTCTTGCTCTTCTTCTTCCTCACTATTTTCTTCCATTAGCAATGGAATGTGCCAATCACTGTTAGAGTCATCCTTTCCTTCTTCAATTTGTTCTAGTTCTAACATTGTAAAAACCCCAGGATTCCCAAGATTGAAAGGACCAACATGTTCGCCCTCCATAAGTCGCAAAAGGCCTTCAACCAGATCAGAAACGAACTGGAAACTCCATTTCTGTTTCCCATCTCCATAGACTGTCAAAGGCTCCTTGTGCAAAGCCTGAGCAACAAAATTACTTACAACCCGACCATCATCAAGGCACATTCGCGGACTGTATGTATTAAAAATTCGAGCAATCTGAACCTCAACATTTGCTCCCCTATGATAATCCATAGTCAGAGTTTCGGCTGCTCTCTTACCCTCATCATAGCAACTGCGGACTCCGATGGGATTAACATTGCCCCAGTAAGCTTCAGTCTGAGGGTGTTCAAGAGGATGTCCATAAGCCTCACTAGTACTTGTAAGCAAAAAACGTGCCCCAACACGCTTGGCAAGTCCGAGCATGTTCAAGGTTCCCACAACATTAGTTTTTCTAGTCTTCACAGGATTGTGTTTGTAATGCACAGGGGAAACGGCAAGCCAAATGGTAGATCTGATCAACCTCCACCAATAAGGGCTCCACAACATCATGCCTTATCCGTTCAAACCTTGGATTGCCAAAATGATGCAAAACATTCTCCTTCGTTCCTGTGAAGAAATTGTTGACAACAATAACATTGTTGCCTCTTGCCATGAGCCTGTCAACTAGATGACTGCCAACAAAGCCAGCTCGACCCATCACGACAACTCGCAGGGACTTTCTCTTCAAACCTAGGAGCACTTTAGCCCCCGAATTCACCATCGAACCCGAATGATACTAAGCAAACCGAGAAACAGGAGTCTCATAAACAACCCGATGAGGTTTGTTGGGCACAAACCTTCCATTTTCATTAACATTAGAAGCCCAAAAACCAGGCTGAAGGATAAACAAAGTCGATGCGATGGTGATTCCTATCAAAATAAACAACAACTGCTGCTCCCTGAGAAAATAGTCTACTGACCCAATAGTAGACCACAACTTTTCTAGCTTAGAAGAGTACTCATCACTGTTACTCATATTGATAAAATTTCTGATCCTCTGATGAATAAGCCTTCAATGAGCCACCACTAGGCAAGTCCGATCTGCTGCCACCAAACATATCAGGAACTCCAATGCGCCACCACCAGGCAAATCCGATATGCTGCCACCAAACAGATCAAGAACTCCAATGCGCCACCACCAGGCAAATCCGATCTGCTGCCACCAAACAGATCAGGAACTCCAATGCACCACCACCGGGCAAATCCGATCTGCTGCCACCGAACAGATCAGGAACTCCAATGCGCCATCACTGGGCAAATTCGATCTGCTGCCACCGAATAGATCAGGAACTCCAATGTGCCACCACCGGGCAAATCCGATCTGTTGTTACCGAGCAGATCTGAAATTTCAAAGTGCCACCACCGGACAATGTTGATTTACAAAAAATTGCAGATTTTTCAATGAGAAAGAGACTGGCACTTCTCGAAGGCGAAAGACCCGCACCGAAAACAAGATCGACACGTCTTTTGAAAATGGCGCAATTAAGGCTTGTTTTTCCACGCCAATAGCAATTTCTGGCGTGCTGGCACGATTATCACCCTCAAAATCGCGCCAAATGGCGCGACTATTCCTTAATAAACCGCGCCAACCCTTCTTTCCGCTCAAAAATGGCGTGACTATTAGCGACGAAACCGCGCCAACCCTTTCTTCCGCTCAAAGATGATCAGTCATCTGAGACCTATGCTACATGTGTTACTGCAGTCCACCTGATTCTACGAATGCTTCTGTACATTCCTACCGCCACTACAGTTCAGTAATCAATGATGCATCCTAAAAAAAGAAAAAATTAAGGCTGTCCCTACTCTGTGCTCTGATACCAAGATAAAAATCATACTTGAATTCAAAAAGAAGGAGTTGCAGCTCACAGGTGAGTACTGCACCTGGAGACTGCACTCAAACAAAGAGAACTCTCTTCGTACACTCTACATACATCAAATGAGTAATTACATCATTAAGTACATTACTAGAGATCAGGAAGTTGCAACTAAACTCCTAAACTCTAGGAACAAATCCTAAACTAAGGAGATATGTTACAACTTGTGTAACCATTTCTCCATTAATACAAAATAATATTAATTATTTTCAACTATGGGAAATCAAAAAGTGGAGGTAGTATTAATTGATAAATTGTAAATTTTGGAACGTGTGACCCCATTTGTTTTAATAATGATGGAATTTAATTTTCATTTATAGTAATTTTATTCAATCGGGAATTAAAATGATGAAGTGTTATAGAAAACTAGGAGTAAACAAAACTATATAATAGCTATGGTGTGTTGTTTAGTTTAATTAATTAATAATTAATTGGGGCAATTTATGTGATTAATAATTAACTCTTATGAAACTTGTACTAATCTTGAAATCATGTGAATTTTTTTTTTTACAAGTTTTATGGGTTTTGTTGTAAGTTTTAGAAAAGATTTTTATTTATATTTTTGTGTAATATTGCTTATTTTTTTTTTTTTCTCTTCTCTTTAAGAAATCCTATTTAAGAATTTTTATTGGTCTTTTTGTAAGTTTTTGAAAGGCCTTTATTTAAGTTGTGGTAAGCTTTTGAAAGGTTTTCTAATTAATTTATTGTTAAATCTTTGATTGTCCTAGAATATTTGTTTTTTAACATTTCCAATAGATTCAGAATCCTTCGTAATGTTATTTTTGATTCAGCTGAATTAATTGGTTTTTTTTGCATCTTTCTAGAAATTGCTATCACTACATATGATCTCAAAAAGGTGAAAGATTATACTTTATAAAGAATGTGAAGTGGTAGTTAATTTTTGGAACATTTAATCTTTAAATTTTAAAATAGTAAGAAAATAATTGTAAAGTAATTACTCTTTGGTTGAAGATTATGTATTAAATTTTGAAAAGTAATCTATAAAATTGAGATTTAAAATATGGAATTGAAAATATTTTATTTTTAAATCTAATTGTTATATGTTTATAAATTTATTATTTTTCATTTTTTTTTAATTTCACTTTTATTTGTTTTTAATAAAAATAAGTAATATTTTTATTTAAAAAAATTAAATTAATATATGATTTTTTTTAATAATAAATAATAATAGCAAAATAACATTAACATAGCAAATTTTATAAACTCCATATAATATGAAAAAAAGTTTTAAATAATAAGAAGTTTGGTCATAGAAAGGAATTTATAAACTCTCTTATAATTAAAAAACATTGAAAAATGGAGTTGGACATGGTATAATTTAATAATAGCTTCTGTATTAACTCATAGGTAAAGTCTAATAATGGGTACAGACAAATAATACACTTAGCAAATAAATAATTTTGTAAGTTTTTTATTTTTATTTTTTGATATATTTTTTTATATTTGACCATTGTAAAAAACACCAAGACATTTATTTATTAATTAAGCTACCCAAATATGAAATCTTTGCAATTAAATCTCAAATTGCAGAAATACAAAAAGGGAAGTCAATTGCAGTAAATCAAGTAGAAAAAAATGAAGAAGATGATTCCTGGAATCCTATTGCATATAACCAAGAGATACAGGGTGTTGAAGGGATGCAAGATCCACATTTTGGGTTTAAATACATGAGGTTATTCACAATCACCTATCCGCAACACCACGCCAAAGTATTTTTTAATGTATGATATATTTCAAAAATTGATAATTAATTAAAAAAAAAAACCAATTTTTACTTCATCTATTTTACTTGTAATCAATTTAAAATATATTGCATTTCAAATTTTAAAAACAAAAATACATTTCAAAACATCAACCATAATTTCTAAATTTCATAATTTATTAATCATGGAGGAACTTATTAATATAAACAATGTGCTTCATAAGTAAAATATTTTAATACCATATTAAGTAAAATATTTCAATGTCAACTAAGATGTACATGAAAAGAAATACATTTTCATAGTTAAAACATTTTTAAGCATTTCAAGTAATGTCATTATTTTATGTTTGAGCTATATTTTTTTGTCAGTTTTATCTTTGAGATGCAAACATTTTTTTTCAAATTTCGCATTTAAAAAAAATTACACAAGAATAAATTATCACTCTAAACACTTCTTATATTTTTTATTAAAATAGATCAATACTGCTCTTTAAAGAAAAAAACTAATAAGATCAACCTTCAATTCGAAATTTTATTTATTGAATGGTTGCTAATTAATTTTAGAGCACAAATTCATTCATGCTACTTTACCTAATTCGATACTAATCCTACATTGAAAACCTAGGACATACCAAATTCATAGTTGAGTTACTTTTATACATCAGTAGTTGAAAATTAAAGCAATCTTCCATAGAGCGCTCCAAATAATTAACATCTAAACCACACTCAGTTACTAAAGTTATAACAGACACATAATTGATCCCGTGGAGATTCATGACATAAGCTGGTCAAACCTTGTACTCCTCATTTGTGCGGCGACACATATTCGTCTTGAGGTTCAATGACTCGTAAGTTGACCTCGTGATCTAATAGAAAATGCCCAAACTTCTCATAGAGGTTTCCCACGTTAGATTTTCCATTATCAGACACCTGTGGCAACACACAAATATATGTATGTTTAGATACTGGTAAAGAAGACAAGGAAGTAGGTTGTTGCCACGATTATAGGAAAATACCTTGTTATATATGGTATGGAAAACTTTGTTATTAATCGAAGAAGATGTAACATTCACAACTTGTAGCACACATTCTTCCAGCGTGAGCAAAATATTGGAGTAGACAATATGATCTTCGAACACATTAGGAACATCTTAACACAAGAATGGATGGAATTTATTTGCACCATAGTGAAGACGTAGGAAAATAACTTGTTATATATTTTCTTATATATGAATGAATGTTATAAATATTAATGAGGAATTTCTTAGAATTTGAATAATCTCAACATGGAGGAACTTATTAGAATTGGAATAATCTCAAATCCCTAGGAAATTGGTGGGTGGGGAGCCACATGGCATGCATATAAGTTTTTAATTTTATTAAAACTAATGGACCATTTTTCCAAAATAAAATTTGCTTACATATAAATGAATGTTATAAATAATAATGAGGAACTTATTAGAATTGGAATGATCTACATGGAGGAACTTATTAAAATTAAAATAATCTCAAATCCCTAGGAAATTGGTGAGTGGAGAGCCACGTGGCACGGATCTAATTTTTTAAATTTATTAAACGTAATGGACCATTATGCTAAATAAAATTTTCTTACATATAAATGAATGTTATAAATAATAACGAAGAACTTATTAGAACTGGAATAATCTTGACATGGAGGAACTTATTAGAATTGGAATAATCTCAAATCCATAGGAAATTGGTGGGTGGGGAGCCATGTGGCATGAATCTATTTTTTTAAATTTATTAAAAGTCAATGCAACCTAAGAGGCTCTCTAATACACTAGAGCTATTGATAAACATTAAGAAGAAACATATGTTGAGCATGTTCCCTTGAGAATCAATCTAGGCCCTCAATTAAAAAAAAGAGTCAACAAACCTCCTTCCATCTAAAGTTCATATATATATGCCTATCAGTGAATGAAAGTATGGTTTCTAGGCAAGAACCCTTACATAGTTCTTCATGATCCATTCTGATACTGCATTTAATAGTCCTTGATATAGATATTACATGCTTATGGTGTTTTTTGTCGACTAATCTAAATAGATGGGTATCATAATCTTTACAAACTCCTAATAACAACTTATATCTACAAAACATAACAAATTATCAAGGTGTGGTGATTTATTTGGTAGATCATGATCCTACCTCATCGAATTATCCTTACAACTCATTGTCATTATCCTTGAATTGTTGGTCCTATCCCCTAACTCTTCTAGCCTTTTTCTTTGCTAGTCCCTCATTGGTCTCAAACTCCTCCAGGGTTTCCTATGCTCTATTGTTGGGTTTTTCTTCTACTTTTATCAGTGTATCCCTATTTGAATCTCAACTTGAAATTTCTCCATCTTGATTTACATCAATTCATACATCTTTTCCATTAATAATTGATATGTATGCCTTTCCGTTTCCTATGAAGCACTCTGTTGTTGCATAACATTAATCAACAATTCCGTAGCCTCTAACAAACGTTTCAGGAAATGGTTGATCTTGGCTTGCTCGTGCCCATGAGATGGAGTTCCTGAGTCCACCATGAGAGGTCCTCTCGTGAAGCACTATTAAGAGTGACACTCAACCATATAAATCCACCCTACCCCCTTTTTTTCCATCCTAAGACATTTAATTACAGAGCTACATAATCCATAATGAAATCCCAGTGATATTTTGAAAAATATTGTCGAAAATGAAGATCAATATATAGGAAAGGAAGAATTAAAGCCCTTCTAAAGTGAATTGAATGGTTTAACAAGGTTGATGCATTTCCCACATGATTCCACCAATTTTTGTCGTTAATAATAGTTGGAGCCTGTAGCCACTTATGCATGCATGTGGATACACCTATTCACTAGTTATGTCGTTGTATAAGACAATGGGACACTTCCTTCAAGATTTTCATTTGACGATTTAAGGGGAGATGCCATTCCTTCCTTGGGATTGTCGATATTCACACCATCATCCACTTGTTTAGAGATGGGGTAATTGGTATATATCCCAATGTGAAAATCTGATCATTTATTCGGTTATAGGGGCCATTATTTTTTATACCTTGATTTGGATATGTGTCCAATAATTTCACGGTAAAGGGAGGTTTATTGTCAACCTTTGGTCTATCTCCAATAACCCTCGTTCCAATGTTTTCCCTTTGTTTTCCATGGCATTTGATTCTATATTTAGTTGCCTATAAGCATGGTATAATTATGTCTGTTCAAAATATTGGATTTGTAAGGTAATTCTTTACAATATGGGGAGGAAAGTGATGTTATGCAATCACGTTGCTTTCCTCACCTACCGAATCACCATCATTGAGTATCCAAACACCATAATTTTGGATATATTTATTTCTATTGCTAATTGTAATCCTTGTGAAAGTGTTGTACATTCAACTTAGTTGTTAGTTTTAGTGCCTAGAACCCAAGCGTATTGCAACTCTAGTTGTTCATCAGGGCGATAGATAACCCCTCCCACTCTTTCCACCCCTAAATTTATTCTACAATTAAATTATATATAAGTAAACAGTAATATGTAAAAAAAATAAAAATTGTTCATTAAATTTATTGCAATTAAATTAAACCCAACATGATTTTTTTTGTAACCGAGAGGAATCGACAACTAGGTCAGTCTCGTACACAAGGTTGATTATGGATGCTACCACTTTAACTTTGGGGCCTACGACCTGTCCTCCTCTTTGTAGATCGAGTCGCGAATAGGGGATTGAACCTTGGAGCTCTTGGTTTGCACGATTTCACATCACTTAAATCACCAATTGAGCTGCCCCCTTGGGACAAAATTTTAAATGTTTTTAAATATATTATTAATCTAATATTAATTTTTATTTGACATAAGTAGAATTAATTATTGAGAGGGATTTATTTCATAAGGGTTCTTCACACTTATAGTTGTATTTCCATTTTTCTGCATGACTCTGTCTTAGTGCACAACCATGGCATAGGTTTCGGGGGGGGGGGGTGTGTAATCCCATCCTACAAGAATGTAGTAAGCAGGGATTGTCTAACACACAGATTCACTACTATGGCACCTCGTTTCTCGCCACCAAAAAAATAATGAACACACTAAACTAGATCTAGCTACAAAGGACAAGGCCTTTATGGATGCTTATTGGTAGAATCAAAATCAAGGAATATGTCTTCCCAAGACAGTAAAAGATCCTAAATTTAGGGTCAAATTTGATATCCTGGAGAATTGCATCCAATACATGAATAACAATGCCTTGTTTTGTAAGTTCATAGGCATATGGTCGATATAAAGAGACTTAATTACTTGGATTCAAAATAAAGGGCAATCAAAAGGGTAGGTTGATCTACAATCGGAGGAAAATGGTATTTTTACAATCATCTTTAGAAATTTGGATGACCACACTAGAATTATTGAGAATGGCTCATACTTTAACAATTATGGCCTATACATGTGCTTCATGAAAGAGAGATACAACCTCAAAAAGGAGGAATTTCTTGAAGTTCCTATGTGGGTGAGGCTTTTATCACTACCAAGGTAGTTTTGGAATGAGGAAGTAATGGAAGGAACATGGAACACAATCAGGACTTTCGTTAAAATCTCAAAAGCAACCAAGAGATGTGTAACACCCCCTCCTCCCAGGTCCACCCAAGAAACTTGTTAGCCAGGGTAAACATGCAACTAGAGAGGCTACTATAATGGATTCAACTTTCTTAGTGACCTTAAGGAAATGGAACTGACGGAACATATCAAACAAACCCATCCACATCAGCAACAACACACTCAGGAGACATGCTAGCCACTCAGACATCCTATCAATGAATCCCAATAATTATTTAAGACTTTTAACCCAGATTCACTCTCATGCTATATGCATGAAAACTTCCAGAAATCCAAAGTCGCTCTCATAGGCCTATGTGCCATCGACTGTGGAATTTTCTCAGTAGACATGTGCCAATGACCCTGAGATTTGAGCCACTTTTCTAGCCCAAAGTCTTGGCATCTATCCATAACTCGATACAACCTTTAGAATCCATCAAAGACATGATAAAAATGCTAATAAATCAAAATCAACCTTAGGACTAGGCCTAAGCATCCCCAACTGGGACAGACATTCCGTCAAACACATTCCATCAATGCAACTTACAGGTCTAGGATACAAGGCAGAGCATAAATGACTAAAATAAATTATGAAACATAACCATAAGGATCACCTCCTTCTCCATTGAACTATTATATCATCAATTAGCTCTTGCATCCATCCATTTAACAATTACAAGTAAATACATGAAATAACCATGACATGAACCAGTCATTTAACCATGCTTATAACCAACATAAAACCATATATATATATCAGAGATATGACAACCATTAAATCCACATATAGACCAGTGAAAAAGTAAGAGAACTTAGCTTTCATTAATCATAGGCAAATCCAACCAAGTTCAGGACTTCCACGTACCACCCGGCCATAGACATAGTTGAACCAAATCTCTCTTTTAGCCAGTCACTCCCGTGCCATATTCCAAGCATGAATGTGGGATCTCATAGAACAACCAATCCAAGAACAACCAAGGGAATC
>APFE031275413.1:0-10558 GCA_000404065.3 Pinus taeda | reverse complement strand
ATCCAAGAATTGTTCATTTATGTAATGTAAAGGAGGTTGCCCCCTCGAAGAGGTTGAATTTTAAGGCGTTGATCTATATTTTCTATATTTTTCTTGAGCTGGTTTCATAACAAATGTGGTAACCTATGTTGGAACAAAACTCTCTTTACCTCTCTAGAAGAGTCAGGAAAATAGTGTGAACTCACGACCTTGTCAGCAACAACTCAAAGAGTCACTACTACACCAACCATGGATTCTTACTATGTATAAGTGTAAAATTCTATTTGAAGTTATTACAGCATACAATGATTTTAAAATAACATAGTTGGGATTTGAATGCGTGAAGCCATTGATGAAATTGGATGTCAGCTTTGAATTGTCAATGTATAATGGAAATCTTAATGCATAAATATTAGAAAATTTGATTTGACAAATAGAAGTTTATTGTCATGTTTAGGAGATTGTTGAAGAAGAGGTAAATATCAGTTGGCCTATTTACAACTTGAAGGAAAAACATTAGTTTGTTTGGAGAGTAAACTTGAAGAAGGTAGTGAAAATGTTTTTAAGATCCTTTCTTCATGGTCAAAATTAAATAATGCATTAAAGAAATAGTTTATCCTTTAGCATACACCTATAAAGAAATCATGAAATGGAAAAAATTGAGACAAGGAAAAGGACAAAGCATGCAAAGATTTACTAAATAATTTAGGAAGAAGGCATTGGATTTAAATATTTCATTATATAATCTAGAAACTCTTTTAAAATATATCGGTGTATTGCATAGTTACAATCACCATATTATTTCTTATTTAATCCCACTAATTTGGATGAAGTATGTGTCCAAGCTACTCATCTTGAGTCTGGGTGTTTTCGAGAAAACTAATGTCTTTTTTATTTGCTAGCCCTCTAGGATTGGCAACTATCCTAGAAACAAACAATCAAAGCAATTTGTGATTTCTTCTATGTATGATAGATAAGAGAGAGAGGCAAAGGAATCAACATGGGTCTTCCGCTTAACTCCTTGCTTGATCTCTCTCCCCCTTGACAGAGCTTGCAACTCCTCTCCGTACTTATCCCACTTAGAGAGTACCTGTAGAAACACAGTAACAAAGAAATATAAAAGCATCTTGATCTATTCTATCATAAACAATGCAGAATTAGAAATACATTAAACATACAATTGCATTCACAAATACACGATTGTATGGAGGAAAACTCAAAGAACTTGATTAAATTAGAAGGGAGAATTACAACCCAGTTGTCTGATCCAACATCATCCTCCCTGCATCAAAGCTCTCTTCACCTCATGAAAATCAAGATCACCCAATAATACAATGATTCTTCTCAAAGACAAACTATTAGCACTTCCTTACAAATTACAAAATTCCAGCTTCCAGATCTCTCAGAAGAGGGATCCATTTATAGATGTCTGCAAGGGTGTGAGTCATCTCTGGGTTTTTGATTAGTGTCTTTCCACTTGTTGTTCTTGGTTCCATTTGGAGATTTCTTGGATCTCTTACTCATCCCTAGGCAAATTCAGAGAGGCAAGTGTCATAGGAGAAGTTTCTAGAAGATTCCATGAGCATCCATTTAGCAAACTATCTCAGACATTTGTCCATTCTTGTTCGTCGCACCCCACAGAAGGCATCTTTAGTATGCATCGCACCTGGCTAGTGTAGAAGTCAGTATGCATCGCACCCTGATAGTGGAGAAATCAGTATGGTCCAGTTTTGGCCAGTTCTGAGTGGTTTTTCAGGTGGAACTTCTGGGGAATGATGTAATTAGTTGACCATGATCCTTTAGGGTATGAAAAAACACTTTTAGGGGTTTAAGATCCCTTGGTTTATCAACATATAAGGTTGGGGTTGCAGTGCCCAAATATGTCTATAATAGTTTCCCCCTAAAGCATGAAGTCGTAAATCTTTTGATGTCGGGTGAAATGCTTTATCATGAGGATCCGAGGTATTTGAACTTGAAGGTGACCTATATAAGATACAATACAATACATCATCATCATATCATTTTCATGATCTAGCTGAGGCGGGCATTCCCATGCTCAGCTTTATAAATTCATTTTCATGTACATAGAAAAAATAATTGTCTGCAGTTGCAGACTAGTGATTCTTTATATCTAGAGTCATCATCCCTAGTTTGGATGTTCATTTGTGTAGCTTTTGTGTACATTTGATGTATTTATATTCTTGAATATATCGTAGCCCAAATGGATGAAACTAGATCCAGGGCCTTCGAACTTGTTTAATCTTTGCTTGATGTACAAGTCGATCCATGTGAAAAGATTTCCTGAAGTTGAACATGGAAAGACATCGCCTGATTACCAGCCAATAATGTAAGTTGTTAACAGACATGAGAGGAATCACTAATAATGATAATGACCCTCAAGGTACTACAGTACAATTCACATGGTGTGAATATATGATCCGATGTTGAACACTACACAAAATATTTTGGTTGAAGGCCATTGATGTCAACCTATTGCCGGAAGTGAGAAACTTTCCATTGAGGCATGCAAGCTTCAAAGTACTGAAAGGGTTGTTTCTAATTCAAGTTCTTGGATAATGAACTAATGTCGACAAGAAGTGACTCGTCGTAGGAGGGCCTTAATGTATCCCACATCTATGACACGAAACGAAGCAAATGATTTTCTGGAGGTGAAAACGATCTAATGACACAAGGTTCAGGAATGGCGGTCATGAAAAATGGGGGGTGAGGGTATTGCAGTGGATGAGGCATTAACTGGATGGTGAATTCTTTGAATGACTCCTCTTGAACATATCATCGACATTGAGATGGATTGGTAGCGTTAACCCCAAAAGATGGATGGTATGGAGGACCAATGGTGATATGACTGGTGAACAGAATAACCCAACCTGACTCAATCATGGTGATGGAGTGAAAGTGTCATGTTCAATCATTGATGACCAGTACCTCTTTATTTTTGTCAAGCTTGAGCAGGATAACATATGCTTGTTCTATAATTTTCCCTTTGGGAAAACCTGTCACTATGTTTGAGTGAGCTTAGCGACAGTGAAACTCGTTGTTGTCTGGGTGGACAAGTTTGTCGCTATTGTTTTAACAAGTTTAACGACAAGGATAACTCGGTCCTTTTCATGTTTAGAGAGTTTGAAAAGGGATGAAAAGGAAACTCCAACAGTTATTCTTCGTAGCATAATCCCTTAAGTCCGAAAAAGGATAAAATAATACAAAAGGGATGATTTTTCGATCACTTTAGCAAGATGAAAAGACAAGCACTCGAACTTTTTCATGAGATAATCCCTTAGGTTTGAAAAAGATTAAAATATATAGGAGGGATGGCACTTCCAATCACTTTAACGAGTTGGAAAGGTCAATAGCTTGACAATCTTTTCATATTTAACGAGTCTTAAAATAGTTTAAAGGAGACTCATTTTTTAGGAATGAGTGGCATTTAGGGTAGCAACTGGTTCTGGGTAAGCTTGGAACTTCTCAAGAAATGGTGATGTGAAGAGGGTGGCTAACAGGACCACTCATCGCAGCTGCTCCGCAAAAAGGTAAACAATCAAGTGGAAGCGTATGATCGGCCAAAATGGAGGTGATGGCAAGAACACAACAAAAGTTCAAAAGGCTGATGTTATGGCAATCACAAAGGTTATTTACCAAAGGTGGGTTCATTTTTTAATGATCTTGAACTCTGGGGGAACATATTATCAATAGCGGGTTTATTTTTTAATGAGCTTGAACCTTGTGGAAACATTGCTCATTGGCAGGTTTATTTTTTAACAAGCTTGAACCTTGCAGAAACATTACTCATTATAGGGGTCAAAATGTTCAATTCACCATTTAACACATTATATTCTTTCATTGGTCATTCAACCTACTCAATCACTCCAGCAAATTGATTAGAAATACATACATATGCACGAAAAATGAATTTTTGGAGTAGTCTCCTATGAATTTATCAGTCATAGTCCTTGGTTATTTTGGAGTAGTCTCCTACTTACCAAATGGAGGACATTATGTGTTGCTTCTCAAATTGTATTTTTGATGATGGTCACCATATCCTTTGCTACCATTATTGTTGATTATGATATGTTGCTTCATGGGAGGATGTTGTTTCCATTATCTACAATATGTTATGGATGTAGTGTAGTCTTGCTATATGGTGGTGCTTAATGGTTTTGTTGTTGCTACTGGTGATGTTGATGAAGAGATGATGCTCATGTTGTAATTTCCTTGGTAGAGAGTGAGAATGATGTAGTTAGTGTTGCTGAATTGAGTTATGTTGCTGCCATTGATGCTTATGATGTGTTCATGCTCATATTAGATTGATGTTGTTGATGGTTATGCTATGTTGCTATTGCTGGTTGAGAGTAGTGATCATGGAGTTATTTATTATTTTTTTTTGTTTCTTATGATACGTTGTTGCTACTGAGAGTCACAATATAATGCTGCTATTTGGGCCTTGATATTGATGCTGCTACTTTAGGGGAGAGAGAGAGAGAGAGAGAGAGAGAGAGAGAGAGAGAGAGACTATTGTTGTTGTTTGGTGTCATGATGTCATGAGGAGTGTTGTCTATTGGTGCATTCAAATATAATCTTGTTGATGTATATGATGGTCCCCTGCTACCCACGCTATGTGGATTATTATGGTTGTTGTTGCTTGTTGAGACACAACTAGTGTACAGGGGGAGTAGTACTTATTCAGTTATTCTTTCTTGGATGAGCTCAACCCTTTGCCATTAATGTCAAAGGGGGAGTGAATGAGGTGGCTTTGGTTGACCCAGTTGGGGTTGACATCAATGCCAAAGGGGGAAATTATTGGCATTGACATTATGATGAGTTGTTTGGTTGGAATTGATTTCAACCTAGTAGCATGGTGTTGTAGGATGCATTGGATTTAGTTGACCTAGTTGGGGTTGACATCAATGCCAAAGGGGGAGATTGTTGGTATTGGTGTTGCGATGAGTTGTTTGGTTGGCATTGATGTCAACCCAGTAGCATGGTGTCACATGATGCATTGGTGTTGGTTGACATTGATGTCAACCTGGTTGCCTGTGATTATGCACATGCTAGTGAGATAGAGATTGGATTGTGCATTAGTTGCAGAACTTAGCTTGATGGTTGTATTTGGTAGTGCATGTTGTTGGCTTGTGTGTAATTACCTTGGCAAGATGTGGATCTACTACACCTAGTTGAAAGTATTGGAGAATGTCAAGAATTTTTATGGTAGTTGGTGTGTCTATGGATGGTTTTCAACTTGTGTGATCAATTTCAGGGTCTGTCATTGATTGTTGTAGATGTTGGAGTATTTATGGTGAAGTTTGATGGCTTGAGAGTTAGTGCAGCTGATTGATTGCATCCAAGTCAACCTAGTGTGACTTGTGATGATGATGGAGTTTCTATTGTGGATTGATGGAGTGTTGCAGAGGATACCATGGCTTCTTGAGGTTTATCTAATGTTGATCAAGCTCTGGAAGAAGTTTGGTCAAGTTCCGTGTTGAGGAAGCATGTTTTTTAGTGTCCTCTACCCCAATCACATGCTTGTTGAGTCATGGGATCGGTTTTAGGTCTATAGTCACATGGAGACATACTTTATGGGAGAGACTATAGCTCAAGGAGGATAAATTCACATGTATTATGTGTTGCGGGAGTGACTATGGAATTTTCTCGAAATTTTCTCTACATTTCTCATGCTCATTAGGTGTTTAATTGTTTTTCCGGCATGTCTTGTTTGAGACTCTTCATGTAAATGTCGGAAAAAGGTAATTATGATTCTAGATGATGGTTAAAAGAGAATATTCATTAGTAAATGAAGTTAGTGGCTTAATTGAGTCGAGAGGCTTTGAATCAAAGAGCTTTCAGTATATGAACAAATCCCCACTACATGAGTGAAACTAATTGATTTAATCATCTTTAGAAACTATATGTGGAGAAAGGTTTCTCATTTGGTTCATTCTCTTGAGTGAGAAATGTGTCATAGAGTTTTGGAGAGCCACTGGTGAGGAGTGTTTTATGTTTGAAGCAAAATGTATATGGAGGTATAGTTGTAGCATAGATAGAAGTATGCAGGGTTGAAGAGTATGTTTATGTTTCAATGATACAATGGTTTTGCTCATGAATTTGTGATTGCATGAGAAAAATTATTGTTTGAGTTCATATGGCTATTAAGTATTGCATTGTTGAGTTGCTGCAACTATTTTGTTTACAGAAAATGTATTGAGGCCATGCGAGTTAAGGATGTGAGAGAGAGAGAATTGTGATTTGAGTTGTATCAATCATTGATGTCTTGTGTTGATAATTTTGGCTTTGTGCTTTGATGATATTTCTATTGTGATGTTCACGTTGAGCAACTCTAGTGTTCCATTTTTAAAATGTAAGAAAGGTGAACCACATAGAGAATTGGGGTTGGAGCTCTGATAATACAAGGATTGAGAATGAAATTATTCATAAGTCCAATGGATGTTGGGAAAGGCTTGTAAATCAAATAGGTATCTGTAGAGTCATGAGTCTAATGGGGGTTGGGCAAGGCTTGTAAATCAGATGGTGTTTGTAGAGTCATGAGTCCAATGGTGGTTTAGCAACTCTTGTTGATCAGATAGGAGTCTGTAGAGTCGTGAGATGGAGATAATAGTTTGTTTCATATGTTTTCCATATTGTACTCTCTATGTAATGATTTGATTGACAAATAATAATATATATTGAGCAGCGCAACAACAAAAAGTGTGTTTTTTGCCCCGACGAGGGGTTTTCCACCAAAGATCTTGTGTCTGTATGTGATGTTATGTTTGTGTCTCATTGTGCATGTTTATTTCTTATGATTATGGCTCTCATGTGCTGATCCAGTTGAAGTTTCATGTTTAAGATATAATGCATACTTGTTAAGAAATGAATGGATTAATATATTGAAGAAAGAATGGTAAAATCATGTGATTGTTATCACTACTAATTCACCCACCCCCCCCCCCCCCCCCCCCCTTCTTAGTAGTGATCCTGGTTCCAACAAAGTTCACTTCTAGGTTTTGGAACGCGTTATTTGCAAGTTTGGGTACAAAGTTGGCCTTTAGTACAGGTTATCATCTACATACAGATGGACAAACAGAGAGGGTAAATCAGATTATGGAGGACATGTTGAGGATGTGTGTTATGCACTAATAGAGGAGGTGGGAGGAGTATCCTCCATTGGCTTTGTTTTCTTACAATAATGGGTATCGGGAGTCATTGAGGATGAGTCTATTTGAGGCACTTTATGGGTAGAGATGTGATTCTCCCATCAGTTGGAGTGATCCAATGAATATCGTTATAATAGGACCATACATATTGACAGATATGGAACATGAATTGCAGGTTATCAAGAAGAATCTAAAGGCAACACAGGATAGACAAAATAGTTATGCATATCATCATAGGGAATTTAAGGAGTTTCAGGTTGGGGAGCATGTGTACTTGCGCATCAAGCGCAAGAGGAGCTCCTTGCAGATTGGGTCATGTGCTAAGTTGGAACCTTGGTATTGTAAGCCTTTCGAGATTCTTGAGAGGATTGGACCAGTGGCCTAAAGACTTGCATTGTCACCGATTGTGAAATTCCATGATGTTTTCCATGTTTTATTGCTTAAAATATATGTAGCTGATGTTGATCATGTGATTGACTAGTTTGTGTTATAGATGGATCCAGAAGGAGAATATTAGTTGGAAACTTAATGCATATTTTAGTGGAAACAACTCATGCCTCGAAATTGAGAAATCAAGAAAGTTAAAGTGCAGTGGAAGCACTTTGGGCCCAAAGAAGCTACATGGCAGATGGTTGATCAGATACGAGCTATGTATCCTTCATTGTTTACTGGTTGAGGCAAAGGAGTTGTGTAATATGTACATATTTATGTATGGTTGTTGTTGTAAATACGACAATGAGTTGTATTATAAAGCTCTAATAAGCGGTATGGTTGTTATGTTGTCATGTTTTTCATGTTGAGTTTTCTTTTCAAGAGGTTGTTCATTGTAAATACTACATCGAGCTAAGTTATAAATTTCCATGGGCAATATGTTTTTGTTTTCAGCGGTCTTGCTGGTCATAGGTGTCGTAGAACATTGAGGATGGTGTTCCCCTAAGGGGGAGGGGTATGTAATAGCCTCGGGTTAAAATTTCATGTAATAAAGTTAATAAAGGAAAAAATAAGACCAAGGTCATGGGACATGCATTCCAAGTTGAATGTTGGGAAAAACATCCTAATGGGTGTTCAATTGGTTTATTATGGCTAAGGAAACTGGAAAAGGCATTGATAAGACAAAGATGCATTTATTGGTATTTTATTTATGAAAATAAAGGAAATTGGGAGAAAAAGGAGGTGAAAGGTCACATAATTTGATGAGAGAAAAATTGAAGGAAAGATAGAGAAAATTAAAGAAAATATAGGCCTCAATGATAAAAAGGCTTTTGAGGATCAGTTCACAACTTTTGTCAGTTTAAGCTTTTTTTAGTTTAGTTTTGGAGCTTTCCCTCTATTCTCTCTATTATCTCATACTCTTTCACACTAAGAGAATTCTTGGAGCACTCTACCATTGGGGGAAGGAAGGACAAAGAAATCAAAGGAATAAGCAAGGAAAGGTTGGATCAAGTGGCTTCAGCAGAATTCTTGGAGCACTCTAGCATTGGGGGAAGGAAGGACAAAGAAATCAAAGGAATAAGCAAGGAAAAGTTGGATCAAGTGGCTTCAACATGAATACTTACAAGTAACATGTTGCATGTGTGATTTCCTAGTTGGTTGGAGAATGCATGGTACATGCATGTATGAATTTGCTTCTTTTCTTTTCATGGGAATGGGTTTTCCCAGGTGTGATAGTGGTTTCAGCCCGACCTTTCCATTTCTAGATAAATATGGTGTGATGGGGTTCTTTCATTCGGTTGAGATTTGGATTTCCAAATGGTTTTGGAACCAGGTGAGGTGGTCTTAGGAAAATTCCTGAGGGCATAGGGATCCCTTGATCGGTTTTGGCAAGATTGAAGTAAAGCCTAAGGGTGGAGACATGAAAATTCCTCAAGGTATTGGTGAAGAAATTATGAGGCATCCAATCTTGTTTTAGGCCTAGGAATCCCTTAATAGATTTTGCCAAGATTGTGGTAAAGCCTAGTGGTTTATGTTGTTGTTTTGGGCCTAATGATCCCTTGATCAGTTTTGGCGGGATTGTGGTAAATCCTGAGGGCAAAGATGGTGTAATCTCCGAGAATCCTTGGTTTGTTTTTTTTTTAGTCCCACATTCATGCTTGGAATATGGCATGGGGTTGATTGGTTGAAATAAAGATTTAGTTCAACCCAATCTATGGTTAGGTGGTACGTGGAAGTCCCTGACTTGGTTGGCTTTTGCATATGTTAATAAGACTTATTTTCCTCTTGTATTTCATGAGTATCTTTACTTGTTATTATTTGGCTTTGATGGTTGTTCTATTATGGTTATTATTCTGGTTATATGCTAGTTATAAGCATTGTTCCATAACAAGTTCTAGCTATAAGTCTTGATGTATTTGATTTGGTTATGAATGGTTAATGAATGCATGACCTAACAAATGTTATTGTAGATACTATGAGAGGGAATTATATGTTCTTGATGATTCTCAGAAAAGTACAAGACCCCTATGTTTATATATGCATTCATGACCAGTGGATTACATGTTCTTGATGTATTTGACTAAATGACTGTCATGGTTAGGCTAGGTTAGGTCAAGTCTCTGAGTCAGGTTTGAATGTTTAGCTTTGTTTTTATTTCATGTATGCATCTAAGAACTTACATGAATTTTTGGGTAATGGTTTGGAGGCTGACCTAGAATTTAGGCTCAGAATCTCGGGTCGTTGGCTCCTAACTAGAAAGTTTGGGTTGCAACACCATGGATGCAATCTTGTGCATACTATTGGAAGCTCCCAAACACATGGAGGGCTTGTTGTGGGTGTGGTTGAGGGCCTAGTATAGAGAAGGAGGGGTCAAGCTTAGGGTTTGGCCTCCTGGGATGGTTTCTCGACCTCTTTGGGTCCTGTAGCATCTGTAGGATGTGGTGGATGGTTAGTAAAGTCTCACTGTTTCGATTCCACTTCCTTAACTGTACTTAGGAGGTTGATTCATGTCATAGTAGCCCTCAACTCATGTTTAACCTGACAGGCAGGTGAAAGTGGGTAAATGTGGGAGGGGTGGTTACAGTCAAATCCACCTATAACAAAGAGATGATGGCCATCATTCATGCAATTATTACTTGGTGCACATATCTCATTAGGAGTTTCTTCTAAAATCAAGACCAATTATCATAATTTAAAATATTCTTGGACATAGGTTATCATCTATGAAGAAGCACAACTAGGTTACTAAGATTCTTAGGCACGATTGTAATAACATATATGTGAAAAACAAACAAAATGATGTGGCTTATTATTTATCAAAAAAATGAGGAGGGAGGATCTCTCTTTTTATTATACTTACCACACCTAATTGGTTCACTGAGGTCCATCAAGAATGAATGGGAGATGATAATATGGTTCAACTCATTCAAAGGATTTATGAGGATCCCAATCTCCCTAGGGGCTATACATGATGGAAAGAT
>APFE031275401.1:0-10290 GCA_000404065.3 Pinus taeda | reverse complement strand
GCCCAATCTCTATCCATTTTTCACTGCTGGGTTTTGAACCTTTGAGTCCAATTCTAAGGCACTCCACGTCCCCTATGCACGTAGTCCTCACCTTCCTGTCCAAAACTATATCTTCCTGTCAAAAACTGTATCTTCCTGTAGCTCATTGAGGTATTCAGGCAAGAGATCATCAATGGAAGGCAATTGAGTTTTCTCTTCAGGATCTTCAATTAATGAAGGTTCAAACAGTCTAAAATTTTCTGCATTTACTACTGAATAGATGTGCATGTATGCTGGCAGATCAAGGTGGAAAGCATTCTCACCAATTTTCTCAAGTATCTTAAAAGACCCATACCTTATTGCCTACAACTTATTTCCTTCACCTTGCATTCTGTCCTTGCTGATATACAACCAGACTTGATCACCAACTTGGAAGCTGTGCTCCACCTGGTGTTTATCACGCCTTGCCTTGTATTTGGCTTGGGTCTTTTCCAGTTGTTCCTGCACTGCCTAGTGAATTTCCTAGATCTATTTAATGAATCTGGATGCTTTGTCCACATCACTGTGTCCAGCAACTGCTATTTCTTTTTCAAAGACAAAATCCAAGGGAGACCTTGGTATGAAACCAAAACAAGTCTCAAAAGGATATCTTTGTGTAGAATAATGTTTAGCATGGTTGTAAGCATGTTGCACATAACATAAGTGTTCATCCCAAAGCTTGGGATGCTTGTTTCAATAACCCCTGAGTAACTGGATCACTGTCCTATTGACTACCTCTATTTGGTCATCTGTTTGTGGATGAAAGGTTGTGCTTTTCTTCAGTCTGGTGTCCATTGATTCCCATAGACTTGACCAAAACTTCCCAACAAATCGAGATTCTTGATTAGATACTATGGAAGTGGGTAACCCAAAATGCACCCAAACATGTTGAAAGAACAATTTTGTTGTTTGTTCAGCTTTAATCTGCTTATTACAAGGTATTAAAATACACATTTTGTTGAACCTTTCCACAATAACATATAAATAGTCATCTCCCTTTCTAGATTTTGGCAATCCTCCAACAAAGTCCATGGAAACACTTTCCCAAGGATGGGAAAGCACTGGAAGTGGAGTGTACAAGCCTAGTTTTCTATTGTTGGGCTCGCTTTTAACACACATGGTACACCCTCTTACATATCTAGAAACTGTTTCATGCATTTTTGGCAAATACCAGTATCTTTGCAACTGTGCAACTATTTTACTTACACTGAAATGACCTAATATTAGGGAAGTATGTGCCTCCCTAATTATGTTAATTCTCTCTGTTTGTGCAATCCATAGCTTTCCAAAATGATACAAGAGTCGGTCCTTAACATATTAATCCAATCCTTCTACCTTTTTGCCATTACTTAAAGCTGTATATACATCTTTAAAGTCTATATCTTAAGCATATTGTTCAATGTAGCTTTCATGCATTACTCAGTTATTCTTAAGTATAGTAGATGCATTTATGATTGGTCTGGACAACATATCTACAAATTTATTATGTATTCACTTTTTATATCTAATGACTAAATGAAACTGTTGTAGGAAACCCATCCACCTATAGTGTCTTGATTGCTACAATTTAGTTTCTGAGTGCAAGTACTGAAGTGGATGAGGATCAGTATGTATTATTGTTTCTTTGCCCATTAAGTAATGTTTCCACTTCTTCACAATCTGAACTAATGCATACAATTCTTTATCATATGTAGGATAATCAACTATTTCAGAATTAAAAGTCTCAGAATGGTAGCATATGGGTTTACCATGTTGCATCAACACTGCTCTCATGGCATAATCACTGGCATCTATTTTGATCTCAAATGGTTGTTGAAGATTTGGAAATGCTAGTACTGTTGTTGTACTAATTTTTTCTTTAAGGTGTCAAATGATTTCTATTGTTTGCCTTCCCAGTGAAACACCTTGTTCAATCTTGTTAAAGCATGCAAGGGAGTTGCAATTAAGGAAAAGTTAGCAATAAAATTTCTCCAATATTGTGCTGCCTCTAGGAAGCTTCTAACTTCTGTAGCAGACTTGGGTTTAGGATAGTTTACAATGGCTACAACCTTAGAGGGATCTATCTTCAGTTCACCACCCCCTACAATATGACCCAAATAATTCAAAGATGTTTTACCAAATTCACACTTTGATAATTTAACATAGAGATTTTCTTTTTTCAAAACATCTAGAGTTTGCTTTACATGCTTCAAATGTTCTTCCCATGTCTTACTAAATACAAGAATGTCATCTAGATATACAATTACAAAATCATCAATAAAAGGCCTGAGCACATCATTCATTACTCTCATGAAAGTGGTAGGAGCATTAGTTAAGCCAAAAGGCATAACTAGCCATTCATACAACCCTCGATTTGTTTTGAAAGCAGTCTTCCATGCATCTTGCTCTGCTACTCTGACTTGATGGTAACCACTACATAGGTCCAACTTGTAAAAGTAAACAACTTCCTTCAACTGATCCAATAGATCATCAATGCAAGGAAGGGGATAATGATTCTTGATCATTATTTTATTTAGTGCTCAGTAATCAATGCGCATCCTCCACGAACCATCTTTCTTCCTCACCAACATGATTGGAGATCCGCATGGCGATGTGCTTCATCTTATAAACCCTTTCTCGAGCATCTTCTATACTTGCTTCTTGATTTATACATTCTCTAAAGCGGATAACTTGTACATTTCGATGTTAGGCAATGGAGCATCTTGCTGCAAATTAATATCATGTACAATTTCCCTTTTTGGTGGTAGACCTTTAGGTTTTGAAATAAGATATCATATTCTGAAACAACTTTTTCTAAATCAGCTTGTTGTTTAGCATCATAACCTTCAAATACATTGGTTTTATTAGGTTTATTTTCCTTTACAACCATCATTAAAAATTTCTTGCATGAATTTACAATTCTTTTCATCTGCCCTGAGTTTATGAGAGTATAATTATTCTTGAGTTTATGATCTCTTACAATGTATTCTATTCCATCTTTAACGAGTTAATACTTTTTTTCAACTCTATAGGACCTGGCTTTTCTATCATACAAGTAAGGACTTCCTAAAACAATTCCACATATATCCAAGGGAACGATATCTAACTCAACCTCATCTACAAATGCTAGCCCAAAAGAAAACCTAAGTTTACATTGTCTAGTCACTTTTAGCTTTTCTTTATCACATACCCAACCTAATGGATATGGCTTCTTGTGAGGTGTGGTTAGTAGTCCAAATTTCTTTACAATTGCTTCAAAAATTAAGTTTATTTGTCAGCCACTATCAAACAAAGTATCAACCTTTTGATGCTTGGAAATAACTCTAATATGAAAAAGCTCATGCCTTTTCCTCTCATTTTATTCACTATCAATAGTTTGTACAGAATTACTAGTAGCTACTTCAGAATTTTTACCTTTTATACCTGTGGCTACAATTTTTGTTTCATCACCTGAGTCCAACCCCAAATCTTTCTGTATAGCAGCAACAATCTTCTTCTTCTTGCCATCGAACTTCTTGGTTTTCAACTCCGGAAGCAAAGACTAGCAATGTTCATCATCATGTCCATCCTTCTTGCAGTGAGTGCATGAAGGTTTGGCCTTCTGTACATAATTTGCCTTCAATCTGAACCTCACACACAACATAATACAATAATAAGAGCTTTACTTGAACCTTTCAAGTTTTCTATGAGTACACAAACTCCCTCAATGATCTATGTATCTGTCCTAACTCTATATCGGCATTTGCCTGCAATATTGCCTCTTTTGTTGTGCTCTCTGTCTGTGGCTTTAAAGCCAACACTTCCTGTTCATTTCAGGTTCCCATCTCTGGTCTCCCTAGCCTCTACATGCCCTTAATCCCTCTGTCAGCATTATACAATCATTACTTAACGCATTGAGAGGAGGTGGCCACCCATCCTATAATGCCAGAGTGCCTCAAGCCTCTTCAATGCCTGAAACAGCGGCGCTCTGTTAAACACAGGGAAAATGGATTTCAACAGAGAAATTTCACCAAAACTCAATATATTAGACTTCAAAAAAGTCCTTAACTCCTCCCTATCATCCCATTGGGTCCACCTATTTTCGCTATCGCAAATTGCAATGGCTCTGTCCCTTCGCATTTCATAAATATTTAAAAACTGTGAAAATGCATTATAAATGGCTTTTGCTCCAAACTTGAAACTATATCAGATAGCCTTAAGGTACCCTTTTAGGTCTAGAATATCACATCAGCGCTTTCCTCTTCGCATTTCGTTTAACAAATAAAACTGCGAAATACATTAAAACACACTAAAAAATCTTGCATACCAGACTTCAAAAACTATATGCTATCACCTATTTTTCCATTGGGTCTAGCTATCACGAGTTATGCTGGTATCTGTAGAAATTTCATGAATAATATGACACTTATTCATAGACATTATCCTGATTATACACTATTGTGGAATACATGCATAATACATAACCTCCTCTACGTTGATCATCAATTTATAGAAGCAAAAACAATAACATGTGCACATAGAAGCATCAATCACACATATCAACACAATATTTTCTCGAGGAAAGCATCTCGCTAAAAACCCCAAGTATATGTATATTATACTGATTGAGAACATGTAACAATCATAGTACAATACTCTTCACAAGTATCCAGCACTATCTCCACCTATTACACACAATACAACTCAGATCTGATCTCCAAATCTCCTCTGCTACTTGCCTACCTCCACTGCACAATACCTGCATGAGAATGAATGAGAATGGTTGAACCAAACTCGTATTTACCTCAAAAGAATCACTCACACTAGGAATAATGCGAGTAGAGGCTATAATCACTTGGTATTGGCCAATTCTCATTTGCATAACTCAATCCCATTTATTGTGCAAATCCTCATGCACAACTATAGTCACAACTGATAGCAATATTATCCTCTAACACCTGTCCCTGTTGAACTGAACATGCATTGACATGCAACTGAGGTAATTGATGTATTCTTTAGTTGCATTATGATTTAATAATTAGTTTAACAACTCATCATTAGTCTATTTGTAGTTAGACTAATTACAACTAGTTTAACCAAGATAAACTGAACACAACTCCATCAACTCCACCAAACTCAACCGATTGAGTTCTAACTGAAGTCATGCATGCAACAACTCAACTAACCCACAAAGAAAATGTATTTCCTTTTGACAGCTACATGTGCCACATCTGTAGCTCAAACTAAAGTGCTCCAAGAGAATAAGATAAAGTTTATAGTCAAAATATTATTATAAGCTAATAATATTTGACTTCTCTATAATTAGACTTGACAATGTCACCGCTGTTGTCTAAAAATAGAAGTCCATCTATTTTTTCCAGCTTGACCAATCATCCATAAAAGCATCCTACAACTCATAGACATGATCCATATGTCTAAAAATAGACTTTGCGTCATAATTTGCTTGCAGGCCCACTTAGTGAAGGTGACTCTTTTCACTAAGCTCCATCATCTTGTTGCAATCTCAACACTTCCTCTCGAAACGATATGGATTATCAGCAACCCCTATCCTGCCTCGGTGCTATTTGAATTTTCTCCTAGTGAGAGACTTCATCAGAATATCAGCATCCTGATCCTCCGTTGGAATGTATGAAAGTAACATGATCCTCCGCTGCACACAATCTCTGATATGATGGTACCTGATGTCGATGCTACCATATACTCGGCCTCTTGAGCTCCCTGCCTAATCTGCATCCATGAAGCCACATAGCTTCACCTCATCCAATCCTTTTCCCGATGTGCCTCTCTTGAGCCTGCACACATGCGAATCCACCAATTGCTGGTAACCAGTGGCATCCACTACCTCCGCTGAAGTAGCATCTTCCTTCCTCCAACCTTTAGGAAGGAACACAGTCTTCACATCCAACTGATGAATGTGCCATTCCATCTGCACTGAGAGAGTGAGAATCGTTTGTATGGAAGAATACCTAGTGACAGGTGAAAAGTTCTCCTCATAATCGATCCCCTCTATCTATGAAAAGCCTCGGGCAAAAAATCTTGCCTTGTACTTCTCCACACTCCTGTCAGCTGCCTGCTTAACTTTGTAGATCCATCTCAAACCCACCACTGATTTCCCTTCCAGTCTAGGAACAATCTCCCATGCACTATTTCTGACAATAGAATTATACTCTTCCACCATGGCGTCTAACCATGTGGGATCCTCCACAGCTTCCTCAAAAGATGATGGCTTAGTCGCAACACACTTGCTCATAAGAGCCATTTATCCAGTGTACTGATCAGGTGACTGTCTTTGTCTACATTGGGCTATAGGTGGTCCTACAACTTTCTCTGCATCTTGAGCCAGTCGCTCAGCTTCTGTCAAGCGCTTTCGCCCTCTGATGGTTGGCGCTACTTGAGTGGTCTCTTCCACTCCATGAACCTCGTACTGTGGCTGATCCATGTCCTGAAGCTCATCCTTAGGAACTAATAGCTCCTCATCCGCATGCAAGTGTAGCTCCCTCTCAAGTGAACACTTCATGGCTTTCTCCTCCTGAAATTATATATCCCATCACACAACACTTTTACCACTGTCTGGCAAATACACACAATAGTTGTGGGGTGTATCAGTGTACCCCACAAATATCCCAACCTCTACAGTTGGCTCCAACTTCGTCATGGCATCCTTTGTCACATGCATGTAAACATTAGCACCAAAAATCCTCAAATGAGAAAGATTAGGCTTCTTACTAGAATAAGCCTCCTTGGGTGTACTCATGCCAAGTATCTTATGACGACAACGGTTCTACACATAAACTGTTGTATTGCATGTTTCCGCCCACAAGTGAAGGGGTAGGTCCTGATCATGCAACATCGCCCGTGCAACACCCATGATCGTTCTATTCTTCCGCTCATCTACCCCATTCTGCTGTGCGTTATGGGGAGCTATGAGCTCTCCTCGAATCCCTTCTGCCTTGTAGAAATCCTTGAACTTGTCCGAGATGTATTCACCACCATTATCGCTCCTAAGAGCCTTCACCTTCTTCCCCGACTCCTTCTCAACCAGTGCTTTGAATTCAAAGAACTTTGAATATGTCTCGCTCTTCTTCTGCATGAATAAGATCCAACACTTACGAGAAAAATCATCAACAAAAATAACATAATACTTGTGTTTTGCTATCGAAGCAACTGAGAAAGGTACACACACGTTTGTGTGAATTCTCTCAAGGATCGTCGTGGCATGACTATCCTTCTCGTCAAAGGTGGCTTTCACAAACTTCCCCAAAGTACACCCCTTGCACTGATCTGACTGTGCAAGTGTGCCTTTAGGAATCCCTGTAGTGATCTACTGCAGTATCTTCAAGTCTCCATGGTGAAGGTGACCCAATCTCTTGTGCCACAACTCGCCATCATCCCGGCTCACCAATCCTTCTACCTTGCCTGCCATTGTTGTGCATCCATCTACATGCAACTGATAAAGGTTCCTTACTTGAACCCCTCTCTTGCAGGTCTCACCAGTTATCTTGCTGCGCAGGAAAGCTTTTCCCTTGTTGAAAACAACATCATACCGCTTGTCTTCTAACATCGCCACAGACATAAGATTCTTCTTCAATCCTGGAACATGCATGAATTCCTTCAATATGAAGGGTCTACTAGAATCCCTCCCAAAGGAAATGGTACCGATACTGGTCACACTGTATCTACCATCATCGCCCATCTTGATGTGCACTCCAAGATATTTGTCCTCCAAGATATTTGTCCTCAAAATTAGAAAACAAATCTCTATCTCCCGTCATGTGAAAAGACGCACCACTATCCAAGAACCACACCGATCCCATCACACTTGAAACCAAGCATACGATCAATGAAAAATCAAGCTCAAACTGTGAGGCTAGAGCCTCTCCTGCTGCAGATCCAATAGCTTGCTTGTTCTTCTTCTTCTGCGGACAATTAGTGGCTTAGTGTCCGTGCTGGTGACAGTGAAAACACTTCACCTTGGACATGTCCTACTTCTTGCCTTTCGCACTAGACTAAGAAGCTTTCTTGTTCTTCCCTTTCTTTGCTTTAGCAGCCAAAGCGCAATTTTCTTCATCAGCTCCCTTTGATGAAGATCCGTCCCTGGTACTCCGCTTGATCTCCTCCTGCACAAGATCTGACCACAGTATTTCCCATCCTTGAAATTTCTCCCGACCATTGACAGAGTCCTGATAGGAATGCCAACTCTTCGGAAGACCAAGGAGAGCCAAGCTCACCATGTCCTCATCATCGACAGTAACCCCCACACTTCCCAGCTCATCTCGACACTGAGTGAACTTCGTGAGATACTTGGGCATACTGTCACCCTTCTCTCATTTGATGTTTCTAAGTTTATCTTTGAGCACCATCTTCCTCTGATCACTCTTTCTTTGGAATAATTCTGTTAACAATTTCCACATCAAATATGGAGTAGCCTTTCCATGGAGGCTGGACACAATGTGATCCTTCACACCCTCCAACAGAATCCTTCAACATTTTGTGGTCTTCTTTTGCCAAGCATCAGCTTGAGTAGCATCAGTAGGCTTTGGGACATCCATCTCTATGGACTCCTTTAGCCAGTTATCATCCAATACTGCCTCCATCCTATCCTTCCATGCAATATAGTTCGTACTACCCTCAAGGGCATACTCCAATCGCAATCTTGTGAAAGACATCTTAGTTTTGACACCAAGAAAACACTGTCGCAAATTCGAATTCCACCAGCTCCAACTCAACCACGTCTGATCTAAAATTCGTGAGAACAATGTATTTCTTATACAGAGATTGACTGTATGGGCATTCACCGGAGGCTACCTGGCCCGATTAAAGACTCTACCTGAAGAAATAGAATGTAAACACTTCCTGAATAGTAGATTTGATAATCAACAGCTCTGATACCATGTAGAAATTTCATGAATAATATGACACTTATTCAAAGATATTATCCTGATTATACACTATGGTGGAATACATGCATAATACATAACCTCCTCTATGTTGATCATCAATTTACAGAAGCAAAAACAATAACATGCGCACATAGAAGCATCAATCACACATATCAACACAGTATTTTCCCGGGGAAAGCATCTCGCTAAAATCCCCAACTATTTGTATATTATGTTGATTGAGAACATGTAACAATCATAGTACAATACTCTTCACAAGTATCCCGCACTATCTCCACCTGTTACACACAATACAGCTTAGATCTGATCTCCAAATCTCCTCTGTTGCTTTCCTACCTCCACTGCACAATACCTGCATGAGAATGAATGAGAATGGTTGAAACAAACTCGTATTTACCTCAAAAGAATCACTCACACTGGGAATCACGTGAGCAGAGGCTATAATCACTTGGTATTGACCAGTTCTCATTGGCATAACTCAATCCCATTGATTGTGCAAATCCTCATGCACAACTATAGTCACAACTGATAGCAATCTGATCCTCTAACACCTGTCTCTGCTGAACTGAACATGCACTGACATGACTGAGTTAACTGATGTATTCTTTAGTTGCATTATGAGTTAATAATTGGTTTAACAACTCATCATTAGTCTATTTGCAGTTAGACTAATTACAACTAGTTTAACCAAGTCAAACTGAACACAACTCCATCAACTCCACAATCAACTCCACCAAACTCAACTGATTGAGTTCTAATTGAATTCATGCATGCAACAACTCAACTGACCCAAAAAGAAAATGTATTTCCTTCTGACAGCTGCATGTGCCACATCTGTAGCTCAAACTAAAGTGCTCCAAGAGAATAAGATAAAGTTTATAGTCTAAATATTATTATAAGCTAATAATATTTGACTGCTCTACAATTGGACTTGACAGTGTCACCGTTGTTGTCTAAAAATAGAAGTCCATCTATTTTTTCCAACTTGACCAATCATCCACAAACAACATCCTGCAACTCATAGACATGATCCATATGTCTAAAAATAGAGATAGTCTAAAAATAGACTTTGCGCCATAATTTGCCTGCGGGCCCACTTAGTGAAGGTGACTCTTTTCACTAAGCTCCATCATCTTGCTGCAATCTCAACACTCCCTCTCGACAAGATATGGATTATGAGCAATCCCTATCCTACCTCGGTGGTATTCGAATTTTCTCCTGGTGAGAGCCTTCATCAGAATATCAGGATCCTAATCCACCGTTGGAATGTATGAAAGTAACATGATTCTCCACTGCACACAATCTCTGATATGATGGTACCTGATGCCCTTGCTGCCATATACTCAGCCTCTTGAGCTCCCTGCCCAATCTGCATCCATGAAGCCACATAGCT
>APFE031275396.1:78867-99615 GCA_000404065.3 Pinus taeda | reverse complement strand
CATACGAGGACATTTTATGTTGATTTCATCTTGTGTGACTTATGTCTTTCTGCATCCTTTAATGAATGAATAGTTTCCTACCTTATAGAGGCAAGTTGTTTGATTGCCTAGATTTTAGTGCTTTGTTTAGAATTGGTTGAAACAGCTCCTAGAATGATGAGCTCGACCCCTAGAGGCATGGGATTGGGTTAGGATGGTCTATATCATGTATCCTCTGAGTCATTTTCAGGGTTGGACACTTGGGATTGCTTAGCACATCACTGTACATTCTATCTCTGTATTTTTGGCAAAGGAAAGACCAGGGTTTTGCAGCACTTGTTGGGATCCATGTGGCTCTGTGTTTTGATGGTTTTATTCTCTATGTAGTTGTAAGTTCATTGATGCTTATGTGTATCATTTTCCCTTCTCTTTTCTTCTGAAATTAAACAAATGAGTGATTAAAGTGGAATTCACTGCGCTGTTGTGCTCTGCTTTGAACTTTTGTTTAAATTTTCAATGTTTTCATCTTTTTGAGGAGGAATCTCGAGAATCTCTTGCCCTCCTTGGCTCCTCACCGGTCTGATCCATCCATTTATTCATTCTAAAGAACCAAAACAATTTCCTTCCTTGCCCCAATCAAAACTCTGCAAAAACTGTGCCTCATCTCTAGACCCAAATTTGCCTCTCCCATTTTCCAACTCAAAACCCCCAAAAACTCAATTCCAATCCTTGCACTTCATACCTAGCCTAAAATTAGCTTTTATTTTAGTCATTTCAAGCCCCATCGATTATCCTTTGCTGAGATTGACCTAGAGAGAGCCCTCTCCTGTCCTCGTAGGGCTAGCTACGAGGCTAAGCGTGGTTTGATGTGGACCTAGAAGCTTACCTTTTCAGCCTAAGGAAAATCTAGGCTCTAACACATACATGTTGACACATCTCCCAAAGATATCCATTGTCCAGGGTTTTCATTTTTTCCATTAGAGTCTTCATATCTTTTCGGGAGATTTTCTAGTCAAGTCTTCTTGATCTTTTGGATGTTGATTTCCTTCATCATGGTTGCATATCTCACGATCTCTTCCTTCCTCAATCATTTCATTCCTAGTAGCTTTCAATCAGAGTTTTTCATTGTAGTCAACCACATCATATTTCATACGAGGACATTTTATGTTGATTTCATCTTGTGTGACTTATGTCTTTCTGCATCCTTTCAGAGGAGGAGATCCTTTTCCTTCAATCATGCTTCTCAAGGTAGAAGTATTGAGCTGCAACCATACGACATGACATTATAAAACTTAAATACAGGTATACACACCTCATTTTACCTTTAGGTTGTCCAAACTTCTTTCAGCAACTTCCTTGATTGAAAGATCTTCGACCCCTTGAACTGCTCTTACATCATCATATCATTATTCATGAACTCCACAGGTTGGAGTTTATATTGAAACACTTGCTTCCTCCCTGGATCAGTGAATATTCCATCAAAGAGTCTTGAGGATCTTAAAGATCCCTATCTAGCAGATGTTTCCCTTTTGTTGCATGATGAGCATTCTTCAAATGTTTGAGTTCTACAAAGTTGTTGCCTACAACTTTCCTTCTTTCACAGAGACCCTAAGTTGTTGACAAAGGTATCTTATTTATCTTTGTGATTATAATCACCCTCGTGATGATTTCAAGGGATCTTGTTTCTAATACTTCCATAAGTTCGCATCATATCTTGATAATATATTATAGTCACATTCTTCGCAGGATCTAGGAGCCCAAAAGGAGACTTTTTTTTCCCATAGGAAAGAACTGAGTTGATCAACCCCAAAGGGGATCAAGTCCCGTGGCCTATTAGCTGAGCCTAACCCCAAGGGCATCGAGGAGAATTGACCCTGTGACCCCCCGATCGGCGAGGTACTTTAACAATGGGGATTCGACCGGTTGAGCTAACCCTTGGGGCTTTCCCAAAAGGAGACTTATAGAGAGAGACTAACTTAAATATTTCTACTCCCTCTTACCATGGGTTGCATTCAGCTCCTTCCATTCTATTCAGTGACATGAATTTTTCTTTTCCTCTTATCAATGTTATTTTAAGAACCATAATGTTCGTAATACCTTTACTAGCTTCCTTAATGTCTACCTTATGAATTCAAAGGAGACCTTCTTTAACGACTTTACTCAACTATGAGGACTAAGGCTATCCTCCTCATTTTATGCAAGGACCTTTTCTATGAGGACTATGATTATCCTCTAGTATTTCTATTTCCTTACAAAACAAAGTCATTAAACCAAAAACACAAAAGATACTTACTTGTCATGTGAAGAGGAGATCTTGACCTTAATGTTTCCTTTGCTTGAGCTGCCCATCGTGAACCACTAGTATCCTTTGATCAAGACTTTCTTGGAGACTTTCTAGCACCATAACATGACATTTGTGATCTTGACATTATCTTGACTCCTAATTCATCTTCAAGGTGTTTTTGACTCATACATTTGAAAACATTGTTGATATGCTAGTGATATTGTTGTCCCACAAGTGGACTTTATCACACTCAACATTCCTAGGAACACATCAGCAAACACCTATATCGAGCATTATCCAAATTATGATAGTGATATAGAAGGACTCATGTGCTTATTTGAGCACCATGCTATTGAGATCATGTTTATAGACAAGATCCGAGATTGTGACAAGCATATTGTTATGACACTGTACCGAGACAGTGATGTCTATGAGCACTATACGAGTTGTGTAGAGAGGCACAACATTGTGAGCCCAAACTTGTCACCAAATTCATGATTGTTGCTCCGTCGTTATAACTTCACTGAGATCTCCATTGTTCTTTCACTAAGATCACACCTTTACTCAACTCATCATTGTACCACTGAGATCTTGCATGGAGATATAATCAATACTTGTAACTATGTCTAGAGACCAGGATTATAACTTTGTCTAGCTTATTACTATGTGATTCATTCATCGTGAATATACCTAGACTGAGTATGCTTCATTGAGATACTTTATATCACAGTTAAGCCGGGACTTAGGGTAGCAACAATAGTCACAGTGAAATGTCAAGACATGGTATGCCGAGATTCGATCTTCTTCATAAGCCGACACTGTAACGATGATTAGATATCATGCCAATATTGTATCATGAGATCACAAGGATTGCAATTTTGTATGACTATGACCGTGATCATAGGAATGCCAAGACTATATATTCTCCTACTTCATTGAGATAGAGTATCTACCACGATTATATGCTGAGATACAAACCTTCACTGTGTTAACCGAGAGTTATATAGGAGTTTTTGTTACTTGCATTCCTGTGATGACCCTTTGATGATGATTGTGGAGACACAAGATCTTGTTGTTTGTAGGTTGCTTGTTGTAAACTTGATCCTTCAATTTTAACAAAACCCTTCAGCTTGCTTTTGATGCGCTGCTTGACACTTGATCCTTGAATGTCTCTTTTTTGCCCTTCCTTAAACTGTAATCATAGCTCTGATACCATATTGAAGAATCTAGGGGAAATTATTAATGATTCTTCCATCATTGACAACTTCTTGTGATGTCTTTTATTTTTTTGAGTTAACTTTTTTATGTTTGCTTGTTCTTTAATCATCAAACAATTATCAAAACAAGAAAAACAACAAAGTACACGTACACAAAATGTTGGCTCCAAACCAGGGAAAAACCTCTCCTCTTAAGAGTAAAACCCTTGAATCTCTTCTTATAGATATTTAGATGATGAATACCAAGACCCTTGACAAAATTGACACCATGTTATCTCCAAGATGTTTGTCACTACTCTGCACTGTTTGGCCTATAATCCAGAGTCTATAGACTTGATATCACTGTACTCCTTCAATTCTTGGTCTCCATATACCTTTGTTGTCTAGTCGCAGTCCTTTGTTCCTTCTTTCTCCACCGCCACAGTTTTCAGCTCAGGAATAGATTACTTCGTTCATGAGACAACCCTTCAGGTTCTTTGTTTATGATAATGGTCAAACAAATCACCACCAAGAGCTATACCAAAATCATTCACTGTTATATATATATATATATATATATATATATATATATACAGATATATATATATTATATATATATATATATATTATATACAGTTCTTCGAGAGTAATGTTCTGGCTTCCGAGAGCTATCATTGTGTGTGGATATATACCTTCGAGAATTCTGTATAGACTTTCGAGATCTTGACACGATATATATGTAGAGACTTCATTGAGATATTACCCTTGCTCGCTATGTATGTATATCTTCTTCGCGGTTTTTCAGGTGCAGGTTCAGTGGGCAGCACCAATCGCGGAAGGCCAAGACAGGTTAAGGTCGCCAGAGATTGCTGGGACCGGGTATGGAAACGGCCTTTCGAAAATGACAAACGGAGTTTCTGGGCAGTCTGAGTTTGTTTGGTTCCAGTTTTCTTACGGGGTGCTTATAACCATGATAACCCCAACAGACTCGGTTGACCTAGACCCGGCCCCCGAAGATATCCTCGCTGTCTGGGGTAAGGAAATCACGGAGAAGAATATTAGTGAAATCATCAGGTATTCAAACAGTTTGTCTGATGCGATCTTCCCGGGAGGTGTTCAGTGGCGTCAGGAACCGTTCAAGGAGTTTTTGGCAGAGAGTCAGGAGCATGCAAGAATTCCTTTGCGGGGCGAGAACCCAGTGAATGAAGGCCTTACAGTTTTAGGAGAGGCGGGTAGTCCGGTGGAGGCTTCGGTTGAAATCTCTCCGGGCATTGAATCCCAACCCACTAAAAATGATGGGAAGTCTCAAGTGCAGGAGGATGGCGGACTGACACCTCCCCCAGTGGGCACGATTCCGGAGCAGGCTACAGAGGAAGTAGTGGATAAAAGAAAAAAGGCGAAGGTGTGGAAAAGGAAGCGGGTCAAAAAACTGGTTCTTGGCATGGATGTTCAGGTTGAAGACGCATTGGAGGTAGCAGAATGCTCTCTTGTGGGCAGAGCAAGAGGGCGATACGTTTCTGGGAAATTTTTAAGGCAGTGGGCTGAGAGTCAGTGGTTGGAGACCCCAGCTAACTCTTTCAGAACTGACACATTGGCAAAAGGATGGTTTTTAGTGAAGTTCGATTCTAAGGAGGCAATGGAATGGGTGGAAGAGAGGACTTGGGCATTCGGAAACAGGCCTGTTTTTTTCAAACGGTGGAATCCCCTGTTCGATGCTGGGAAGGAGAAAGTCGCAGAAACTCCTGTGTGGGTTAGGGCACCAAACCTCCCGCCATACCTCTGGGTGGATTCAGTCTTCCAAGCAATAGGAAACCACTTGGGCACTTATCTGGATGTGGATAGATCTTATCTGCATACCTATGAAAAAGTGGTTGCAAGGATCCTAGTAAGGCTTAATCCGTCTGAAGGGCTCGCGGAATCATTCCCGTTGCAATACAAGGAATATGATTATGAGCAGCTGTTAGACTATGAACTATTTCCCTTTAGATGTCACTGTTGCCACGAATACGGGCATTTAGCGAGGGACTGCCCTTTGGGGAAAAGAAGAAGGGGGGCTCAGCTGAAGGTGGAGGAGTGGGAGGTCATGACGGACCTCTCCAAATCTCAAAGGAAGGAAGAAGGCTCAAAGAAGGATCAGCGGAATGAAGATACCAGCCCCCGATCGGCCGAAGGAACACAGCGGAAAGTGGGGAGCTCTGATCATCGAACAGACGCCCAGCCAAGTCGGGTTCCCACAGAGGTAGATTCGGCTGGCGTTTTGGAGAAGCCCGGCCTCGGTATGCAGTCCCCTTCTTGTATGCTAAATAAAATTATTGTTTCGTGTAATGATGAAAGAGAGGGAAATACTATTATGGCGCCGATTTTAGAGGACCATCCACAAATATTAGAGTCTGTTCCAGAGGCCTTCCCGTCCTCAAATCTGTTCAGTGAGGTGCCTTCCAAATATGATCTCGGAACGGGCGTTTCTGCTGTCACTCGTCACTATAATTTAAGGTCCCTCCATAAGACTCCGGCACAGAAAATCGATATGCAAGAATCAGTGGGTGGACTTAGCTCTGAACCTTCCAGGGGCACCTCTAAGAAAGGCAGAGGAAGGAAATCTTTTTTATCAAAGGCACAAGTTAAGGCAAAGTATGATGTGGCTGACGGGAAACAAATGTCGATCACTGGGGCGCTTAGAGCAGCGAAAGCCCCTGAGATGGTTATCAAATGATCTGTATATCCTGGAATTGCAGGGGTTTAGCTAGTAAACCCAAAAAACTAGCTCCAAAGGATCTCATTACTCGCCATCACCCGGATGTTGTTTTTCTACAGGAAACCTTGGGTAAGGGATCCGAAATCGAATGTTCGTTGAGATCCTTTCTGCCGGGTTGGTCTTTTTCTGCTTTAGATGCTACTGGACACTCTAGAGGCCTCGCCATAGGGTTTAAGGACGGAAGATTCAAGATTCAAAACAGCTGGGGTTTATCTCATGTTTTGGGTATGGAGGTTCTTTCGGCGGATTTTGAACAGCCTCTGTTGTTCATAAATGTTTACGGTCCTTGCCAAGGCAGAGTCCAGTTTTGGAACAATTTCTTGTCTAAAGAATTTTTGCTGAATAAGAACTTGATTATTGGGGGCGATTTAAACTTCTCAATGGGGTTAGCGGAAGCTTGGGGACCTTCAGCGAGGGAAGATTCTTTAACTGATTTCTTTTCAAAGGCTCTTCAGAATGCAAAGCTTATTGATGTCAACATTATTAAGGCAAAGCCGACCTGGCGGAACAGAAGAACGGGAGAAGGTAGAGTTGCAAAGAGGCTGGATCGCTACCTCATAAATGAAAAAATGGCAGCCTATATCCCTTTGCTCAGACAATGGGTGGGGGATGGGGGAAACTCGGATCATTTCCCAATCTTTCTTGAATTCTCAAAGCCTCCCGCAAAGCCGGCTTCGCCCTTCAAATTTAACGCATCTTGGCTTCAGGAGGAGTCATATCAACAGCTTTTCAAAAACACCTGGAGTCATTTGGATTCAAACTCTCAGGTTAGCAAAGGAGGTCATTTTATGGAGAACCTGAAAAGGCTTAAGAGAGCACTCATTGCTTGGGCTGCTGAGAGAAGAAGGAAACAATCTGAGGATTTGGTAAAAATCGAGGAGGCTCTCGGCATTCTTGAAGATCCTGACTTGGACGCCTATGTATCTCAGGAATCGAAAGAGAAAGTTCTGTCGTTAGAGAGGAGCAAAGCAAAGATTCTGCTGGATAAAGAAGAGGAGTGGAGATTGAAGAGTAGGGCCATCTAGCTGAAAGCTAGGGACGAAAACACAAAATTTTTTCACAACTACGCTAAAGGCCGGAAAAGTGCAAACACCATCTGGAAGATGAGAGACCCCGAAGGGAGGGAAGTGTCCTCTTTTGAAGCGATCTCTTCATTGGGGAAGAATCATTTTCAAGCCCTCTTTACGGCTCCAGGGGGGATCTCATTGGCCGAAATTATCAGAACGGCTCAAGCGTTTCCTAGATTTGTGGAAGAAGAGGATGCTGATTCACTCTTTAGGGCAGTGGAAAAGGAGGAAGTGGAGCGCATTATTAAGGCAATGCCAAGAGATAAAAGTTCGGGCCCGGATGGCTGGACTATTGAACTCTTCTCCCATTTCTTTGATCTTATCGGTGATGAGCTCACTGAAGTAGTGGAGGAGTCCAGAAAGAAAGGTGAAGTATACAGCCCGTTCAACACTACTTTCATAGCACTTATCCCAAAAACTGAGAATCCGGTTTCCTTTGATGATTTCAGGCCAATCTCATTATGTAATACAATCTATAAGATTATTGCGAAGGTTATTGCAGTGCGCCTGAAACCCATCCTTTCTGAGTGTATTTCAAATGAGCAGTTTGGGTTCCTGGACGGTCGACAAATCCACGAAGCAATTGGTGTAGCACAGGAAACCATCCACAGCATCAGGCAAGCAAAGAAGAAAGGGGCTGTCTTAAAGATCGATCTTTCCAAGGCCTACGATAGGATCGACTGGTCTTATCTAAGATTATTGTTGACTCATCTGGGTTTTAAAGTGGAGTTTATAAACTGGATTATGGGGTGCATTACAAATATAAATTTTGCTGTGCTGATTAATGGGGCGGCCTCTCAATTTTTCAAAAGCCAGCGAGGCTTGAGACAGGGCTGTCCACTTTCTCCCCTTCTCTTCCTCCTGGCAGCAGAGGGGCTTAGCAGATTGATTTTAAAAGCAAAACAGTCAGGCATGCTCACAGGTTTGGAGGTTGCGGTAAACTTGTTCATCTCACACCTTCTTTTCGTTGACGATATTTTGTTATTTTTAAATGGAAATTTACCTGAAGTCAAAGTTCTTAAAGATATCATCGACCTATTTCTGAAAGCTACAGGTCTTCAAATAAACCCCAGGAAATCTCATTTCATTTTGGAGGGCTTCACCAGGCATGAGGCTTTGGCAATCACATCCATATTGCCTTTTGAAACCACACAGATGGATATGCCTTTTAAATACCTGGGGTTTTGGTTAAAATCGTCCTCTTACCGTAAACAAGATTGGCACTGGCTTGTGGCAAAAATAGAACAGAGGATATCGCTCTGGAGTTTCAAGTGGCTCTCTAGAGCCGGCAGACTGACTTTGGTCAATTCAGTTCTTCAAGCCATTCCTGTTTTCTGGGCAGCATTGACTTGGATTCCCAGAGGGATTATTCATAAAATTAAGCAGATCTGTAGCAGATTTTTGTGGTCAGGTTCAAAGGAAAGTTCAGTGCTCCCATGGGTTGCTTGGGATAAAATTGCCAGACCGAAGGAGTGGGGAGGCTGGGGTGTAAAACAGCTGGCAGATTTTTGCCAATCCTTGGCGGCAAAGTCTGGCTGGCGAATTGTAGAGGCAGAAAATCTCTAGACCAGGGTTGTCAAAAGGAAGTATATTGATCCAACTCCCATCGAAAGTTGGATCAGAAGCCCAAACAAAAAAGGGAGGAACTGCTCGGTCATATGGAAGGCAACTTTGGATGCCTTTAAAATCATTGAACGAGGATTAGCATGGAAAGTGGGTAATGGTGAATGCGTGCGGATTGGAAAAGACCCTTGGGTAGGCTGCAATGAGCATTTTGCTTTATCTCCTGAGCTGCTTGAACACCTTGACTCAAAAGGAATTACGATGCTCCATCAGATTGAAAATCCGGGCTTGTCTTCCATCTGGGCGCAGGGCTGGAAGTCAGCTGAGCATTTGGATTTGGAGGTCCTTTGGCGAGATGAATGGAATGTCTTTATTCAAGAATTAAATCGATCCAATGTTAGACTAAAGGACGCCCCAGACTCTCTCGTTTGGGCTCATGCAGAAACAGGTCGATACTCCCCAAAGGCTGGCTATGACTTTTTGATGAGTAGAAAGGGGTGGGAGGATCCGGTCTGGTGGGCAAAGCCACTGTTCAAATTAAAATGCCCCAAAAAAGCCAGAATATTTTTCTGGTGCGCTCTAAAAAACAAAATCCCCACCTGGGATATCCTTCAAGCGCGTTTTCAACTGGGGCCGAGTAGATGTCCGCTGTGCAATGATGCCTCCGAATCGATCTCACACCTCTTCGTGAGTTGTCATTTCACCAAGTCAGTTTGGGAGGAATGTTTCAAGCTGCTGAAATGTACAGGGAAATGGGAAGGGGAAAATTTATCGAATGCATGGGAATACTGGTGGGCTCACTATCCTGAGAAAAATATGCGAAATCTCCCGCCGATTATTAGCTGGGGTATTTGGATATCCCGAAATGGCTGTATTTTTAAAGGGAAGACCACCCCTGTAAATGTCATTGTTGTACAAGCATCAGCGATTTTCTCTTGTCTTCCCGAACCTGAGAGCTCTTCCTCTTCAACTCAGCGGGCGGATCCAATTATCAGAGAGGGCATCCCCTATGCCTTTTTTGACGGAGCAGCGCAAAACAATGTCACTGGAGCTGGAATTATTATTCACCTAAATCCCCTGCATTCCTTAAAAGCATCTGTAGGCCTTGGATCGGGCTCAAACAATTTTGCTGAATTATCAGCTTTAAAATTGCTCCTCTGCTGGCTCATACATAGAACCACCCTCACTGTACAGATTTTTGGAGATTCGGCAAATGTGGTCAATTGGGTTAATGGAAAATTTATATGCAGAAACTACATGCTGTTGCCTCTGCTGGAAGAAGTCCAGAGTTTAAAGGCCCATTTTAATATCTTCTCCATTGCTCATATCTACCGGGATAAAAATGAAGAAGCCGATCGCCTTTCGAAAGCAGGATTACAGCAGGTATTGGGATCGTGGCAGATAACGGAACAAGCTCAGGATCTGATCCATGAGTCGGATGTTCCACCATTTGCTTAGTTTCGTTTATCTCTCTTCCTATTCACCATTCTGAAATGAACTGTTCTGCTCCTGAGGCAGGAGCGTTTGTATTTCCTATCCCTGCTTATTTCCGATCTAAATCAATCTTGGCTGTGGGCTGTTATCCCTGTAATAGTGGAAGCCTCTGGTGCTCAAATAACTCATATCCGTGTGATAGGTTTGATGCTGGCCGGTTTACCGAAGAGCCCAATCAGTTTTAAGTCAAAATGACTTGTCAATTGGGATGACCCTGAAGCGGTTTTCACTTTTGGGTTTTATGAAACTCAGTGAATGTATACCACATTCTACTTTGTAGCTTTTTTATTCCACTAATAATAAAGCGTGGTAATTTTTCTTTGGAAAAAAATGTATATCTTCTTCGCTGACTATATTATCAATTTATTCGAAGACTCGTTTATTGACTCAACGTTTCTCCTTATATATATCGATCAATTATGGTACATTAAACTGACTTGAGTGCCTTAACATTATGCCGAAATATCATCAAGGAGATCATTGTCTTTTTGTAGAGTCGACTTGCACGAGGATAGTGACACTTGTTCTTGGAGCATAATCCTTTGATCTTATGACTTTTATAATACTTATGATGAGACATAAAATCCTAATGACATAAAAAGAAGTTTGTGACCTATGGTAAACCCATCTTGCTCATGAAAGCCATGATGCAAGGAATAATATTTTTTCTTCTTTTACATAATATTATAATTACAAGTCATAATGAAAACTGAACCTAGTTACATTTTCTTCAACATACATGTGTAGCAAAAAAAGTCATATCCAATTCCATAACGAGGAGTAAAAGATAATGTTACAAAAGAAGCTAAAAAGGAAGCTCAAATGGATGCTAAAACCATGCCATAACTAGGAGCAAAATAGGACGTTACACAGGAAGCTATACATGAAGCTACATCAGGAGCTAAATAAGAGGCTAAACTAGGTGATAAAGTCAAGGCTATTTAGCACCGACTTTAGCGCCAACTGTCTGTGGTTGACGTAAAAAATGCCAAAATTAGTGCCATCCCCATCAATAGCGCCGATTTTTTTCAAAACGGTAGATAAAAATACACTACAACAACCAGTGGAAGCAAAAAATGGAGCTAAAGAGGAAGCTAATCACAACAATTTGTTATAGTGGTGGGTCCCACCCTCATTTTATGCACCCTATCATCAAACTTCCTCTTGACTGTTTGGAATCCCACGAGCCTTGTTTCCCAATCCATGCATACCCTTGGGCTCAACATAATGCTCACTCTGCATTGGCATCTTTCTTTCTCCATGTAAAAAGTTTTTCCCTAGGGCCTCTAATCACTCTCGGACTTCTACTCAGGTGCACCGTGTCTTATTGTTGCTTGAATTATTTCGTGTATCTATGTTGCCTTCACTTGGGGTTTCTAACTCATTATTGCAGGGTCAATTTATTAACTTGCATTGATTCCCCATACGCAAGGTAGCACGCTCGCATTGTATTAGAGACATCATTTTCATCAATTGGTATGATGGATTCTTAGTTTGATATAGCGCTTGTATCTTAATCTATTTGAATGAATTTTCTCAAAGTGAATTTCCCATGGGACCTCTAACTCTAGTTTCCCTAAAGTTCACCTCTTCTTGTGTTCTTGTTGGCTTACCAATTATTGTAGCTCGCAATTGAGCCACCTTCCACCTTGATACTCACAAGAGGAGGGAATTCACTTCCAATCAGGCTTGAGGTTAAATCATCATGTTGGGTTACCAAATACTACATAACCTCCATCCCTATATTACTTTTCTTTTTTTTATTAAATTTTTCTCTACTTTTTTTTCCATATACTATATAACCTATATCCCAATATTACTTTTCTTTTTTTTAATAAATTTTTCTCCACTTTCTTTCTTTTTCCATATATGTATTTTATCCATGTGTATACTTCGACTTTTTAGTGGCAAAACATGGAAACTTAAAGACATAAATGCCTCTTGTGGCTCTCTTGTAAAATATAATAACCACCTATCCAATTCTAACCTCTTTTTTTTCTTCATTATTCCTAAAAAATTCCAAAAAAGCATTCCAAAATATCATTCAACGTAGCATAAACAATGAAAGTAAGATCATAAATAACGTTTTCAAGAAGGTACAAAATATATTTACAGTGCATAAAATATACCGCTTCAACGTATTCAATGCCCATCTAAGCCCAAGTTAGAATGGAGAAATCCTTCTTTAATACCTTGAAATACAACTTTACCCTGTTCACCACCTATCGAAGCCCAGAATAAAATGGAACAATCCCTTATGAACATCCTCAAATACAACTTGAACCTATTCACCATCCTCCAGGTCCAAGCTAGAATGGAAAATTTTACTCAGAAGCACCCTTATTAGTCCAAGTGATCACAACAAGCTAAATACTCATGTAAAACTTGGAAGAAACGCAGAACATCAAATTTTAATACTCCAAAGAAAATGCTCAAATTCCATTGGTTTACCAAACGATTAAACTCTCCTTTTTTAAGATAATAACTACCACTCTAATCTGTTTATCTCTATTAAAGGGTCACATATACTTCTAATTACAATTGAAAGAACTATGTTCAATTAAGAAAGTAACTAAAACTCTAACCTTTTTATTTTATCTCTAATTGAAGAGTTACCGACTCTAATCTTGAGATTAAAAGAACACAACAATGTGATGAGTCCAAAATCACGAAGTCTCTACCCTCTAATGCAATTTTCTAATTGTACCGAGAAGCTTTTTTCTAATTGCGCCAAGAATCACTCTACTAATCGTCTCTCTTTTTTGCCAACCGTTGGGCGTTTTATTGGATTTTAGATGCATCGATAACATGTCTCAATTTTGCCTTCTGGATTCAAATAGGTCACATCACTGGTGTTGTGTCATTGAATTGCAAGGTTGTGACAGCACATGAGTGGAAAAACCATGCACTTATCGCTTTCCTTCTCATTTCCTAAACCTTACGTTACTGGCACGACTTTGTTCAGTTTCAAAGCTCTAGAATCACGACAATTTGATACATGTGCCTATTGGGTTGCAAGGTTGTCAAAGCACATTAATGAAACAAGAATAATGCCTCTGGACAAATCATTGACCTGCCTTTTGAATGGGTCAGAGTTAGTGAAAATACCATCTCTCCACAAAATCAACTCATAAATCACCCACTATTAGTGCTCCAATAATACAGTTAGACGACAGGTCATATTCAGCGTCGCTTCCCAGAAGAATCAACTTTGACATGCATCAAACTTCTTTATAATCATTTATGTTTTTAAATATGCATCTTAGTCTTTGTACTGTCAGAACTATATGGTCTATTACAATAGTGTTTCAAGGACATTCAATTTTACAAAATCATGACTACTAATAATAAATGGAAAAATACTCCCACTTTCCATTAATCCTTGAATTAGAAAACAATATGGAAAACACTGTCACATAAACAGGTTTGAGCAAGACCTTCAGAGCACCTCTCATAAGCTTGGTTTCAAGGAACATTAATTAAATAATTCACCCTTTCAAATTTGCAGATGTCCTCATGGAAACTATGACACAACCACATGCATGTTCAACCCATACTGGCAACGGGTAGTTTCCATGTTATCGCAAGCCAATGTAAATTTATTTAATAGTGGATTAAAACTATATGAAAATAATGTTCTGTTTGTTGAAGACTACATTCATTTTTCTTTTTTGTATCACTGCTTGTTTCGGATACAACCAATCAAAGTAACTAAATATGATAATATGACCAAAGACTATAGTCGGATTAATTTTGAAACGCCCTCCAACAAGTTTGGACCACAACAGAAGGAACCTGCTATATGCACCACATGCTTATGCCCATACTGTTCCAGTATTTACAAAATGTTGTAGCCTGTTCAATGGTCAACTAACTGTAATTTACAGACCTTAATTTTATTGAAATTACCTCAATAAAGAGCAAATACTCTGTGACAGACTTGGCAAACTAATATTATGATATGTACACTATGTGATAAACAGATCCACCCTAAAATGATATCCTAGAAGAATTTGGGCAGAGCAAGACATTAGAGACAAAGGCTGTCCAAAACAAAGGTAAATGATAATAAAGGAAATTATAAACTTAATACACCATATTACTCCAACCTTGGTCATCGGAAAAACAGTGAAACTTGGCTAGGATTGTACAAGCTCTAATGACCTAAGGACTATGATATGTCCTAAGACACTAGAAATGTGAGAATAAGCTCCTGCAACTTGAGAAACAAAAGATAATATATGATAAGAAGGTGCCCAGCATATAATCAAAACCAAAAAAGAAGAATAATTCAAACAAACAACGCACATGATCTGCTGCAATTTAAAAATCCGATTGATACTAGCAAGTATATTACAGAATTCGTCGACCATAGAAAGAACCTATTCTATTGAAAAAGAAAAATTAACCCTGCTAGATCCCATATACTAATCATTCTGAGAGCACCTTAAGTTTCACTTACAACAGTAATATTCAAATTTAAGCAAGAATTAGATACATGGCCTAGAAATACTGGAGAAACAAATGCAATTATCTCCTCCTTATCACAAGGGTAAAGAAGTGACTCGCGGGAATGATGGAATAGTAAAGACAAGCAGAATTTCAGTCTCTATTAGATTTGAATTTGCCCCCAGATTAAGGTAAGAAACTTGCCAGGTTCAATGCCTATAAACATTAACCAGAGTTCCTCTATGCAATGTACCATCAGTGATGCTGGGAAATATGTGAACCATTCATAGCACAATTTTCATTTATAGCTGCATAGTTTGCACAAACAATGATAACACATCAATATTAGTACCGTTTCAAACAAAGGTAATGAGAGCAAAGCACTCACTTCTACCCAGTGCAAAAAAAAGGTTTCTGGTTATATTATAATACACTTTCATACAGAATGCTCCAAACTATTTAACAGCATGGTGGAGACCTGATCTTAACTCAACCCAAACTGATCACTCAATTACAGTTATGGGCATTTACTGCAACCCCTTCAAGACCTTCCATTATTTGAATTCTCAACCGCGCATCCAACTTGGAAAATCTAGACTGCAGATGCCTGAACCATCTAAACAATATCCAACAGTAATTAGTTAGAACCATTTATTCCTGAATACAAACCAATTGACACATTAGATCCTCCTGCCCTGGCAAAAGAAACTCTACAGTATCTAATTACAAATGTCTTTACACTTTCAAAATAAGTAACAATGGGTGCCTTCTGTCCCAATCATACAAGTGAAAGAAATTTTTGAAGATATGAATGCGTACAAAAGAGTCAACGAGAAAATAGCTCAGAAGAAAATCATTCTGCTACGGTTGGTTAGCAAGCGGCATAAACATCCAGAGTTATTTTCATCCCCTGTAAAATTTCAACTCTGCCCAAGTACAATTGACTCTTCACTCAGACCACTTGATGTGGCCACAGCTTCCAGATGCTTCCAGATCACTTCCCGCTTCTCTTCAATTTCTCTTGCCTTTGCTTCATCCTCCTGGAATTTTAGCTGACAGTCCTTAAACAAGTTTTCATCCATATCTATGAACATCTTTCTTACATTCATTGTACGGCCATGCACTGCCTGATGCCAGTGGCATGCTGTATTCTTCTCTAATGCTTCAAAAATGAGAGGAAGGATAACGTTTCGATTTTCAGCTACCAAGTTGACAATGTGATCATTGCTCCAGAAGAAAAGAGCCCGCTCTGCCACCTGCCAATTTTCTACGTTAGCAACCACTAAAATTAAGCAAATAAACCTGATAAAGTTTGTGAATGATTTTAAACTTCACTAACAATTATCTTAAATTGCTGCAAGAGGACTTTGCAAACAACTGAAGGACCTGACTAAGTGTCAATAACTCAGAACAACAAGCAGGGGATAGCAAAACTATTCTCTGGGGAGCTAAAAACGATATGTGAAGCTAACAGTTGTGGCTCTGAACTATTAGTTGACCAGGACGAATAGCTAGATTAGAAAATTCAAAAGGGAGAATGCTAAGGAGGCAAGAACCTACCACCTAGATCTCTGAGAAAATAAAATATAGATTGTTGTGTCCCCACAGTTGCAATTTTATTTGAACTCAGAAAATCTTCATATTGAATGTGAAGAAATTAAAATATAAAATCTTGTACAATTTTAACCAGAATGAATCAAGCAAACACCACCTCTGAAAGAAAATTTACAAATCTGACAATAAAAAATAGGAATGCTTCAAAAATGGAATTTGAAAATTCAATTACAAACCTGGAAATGTGAGCAATTGAGGCAGCGACCTATCTGCCGAAACAGAGGTACCATGAAAGACTGGAATTCAGAAGATTGCGTTATTTCTAGAACTTCCTCCAGTTCTCCCAGGAACAAAACTTCCTTTTGGCTGTTTGTGACAGGCCAATACCTTAGTAGACCCCTAATAACAGTATCCACTAACGTGAAATCCTTTTCCACAAACTGAGTGATACAGTATGATAGCTGTTGATGATAGAGAGCAAGGCATTTAGGCTTATGCAGAGGCAAAAGAGCTCTGCTTAAAAAGAGTTTATGTTCCTCTTTTAGAGGTAATGCAAAACCATTTATTATGCTACCCAGAATTTCCAACAGCTCACTAATGCCATTGTGTCTCTCAGTTTCATAAATAAATCGATAGAATATGTTGTTAATTGCTTTCCGTATAAATGGTCGATGCATCATATATTTTCCATAAATGCGATGCAATATAGTTTTTGCATACTCTCTCTCTCTAGGATCTTCAGAATCAAATAGGTTGAGCAATCGCTGTACAAAGAACCGGTCTATATACCTCTTTGCTAATCTGGGATCTGTATCTGCAGAAATTATATATCGGAGCAAGAGTTCATACACTATCTGCAAATGTGGCCATGCAGGATCCATACAGGGATCTTCTTCTTCCCGATCAAATTTGTCTAATCCTGTACTTTCATGGCAAGCTGGAGGCAAGGATCGAAAAAGATTTGAAGCAAACATTTTGGCAATCTCCCCCTGAACTCTTTCTGTGAGTGTGCCTGCTCCATACTGAACATAGTCAACAAGCTCCAGTAAGGTTTGCCGCTTGATCTCTTTCTCTGCAATATTTTCTTTAGGGTTTGAGAAATCATATTGGAGACAGCAAAGATTCAATTTTTTAATCAAGAGATCCTGTCTTTCAAACCAAGGAACATCTCTCAACAAAGGTAAATTTGCAGTGGGGCTTAGACTACCATTGGGAGAATGATCAGATTCAGCATTAATCACATCATTCTCTTTGATTGGAGATGTCAACGGGGCAACTACAGAGTTCAGTGCCACGACAGAAGGTTTGTTCCCTGGGTCATGATTTATGGCATCTGGCAACTCTGGTCCGCCAACTGACGGCTGTATGGCATCATCATTCAAACATTTCAATCCGTTTTTCACAGGTGCAACTGCTTGATCTATGGATGCAGATGAAGGCACATCCACCGCTTTCACTGGTGGTGGTGCTGTTACAGCTGTTCCATTGCTCTCGGACTTCGAGGGCTTGCGGTACAACCGCCTGCCCATTAGTTTGGCAAACATGTCTGAAGAAGCTTTAGGCTCCTGTTTCTCTGTTCCAATACTGACTCCTTGAATTCCTTCGCAAGCTGACAAATCTCAGCTCAGAAGCATATACCACTAGACACGATATTCAGCAACAAGCTTCAGCGACTGATCATTATATGGGTTTTGTGTTGCCTCGGATGTAGACATGGGGATCTTTCTCTTCATTCGCAAGCCACTGCTCGTTTCTCTGTCTCGTGTATCCTTAGAACCAATTTACAAGCATATAAATTTCACTAAAAAGCATACTTCAGCAGACAATTACCATTGCCAAGTCTAATACACTAATAATTCTAGGGCTTTGCTGCAATCATGAGATTATGAGATTCTGTAAACATACAGATCTTTGATCTTAATTCATGAAAAGAACACGCGCATCATGTAGTTGTAACTGTACTTAACAGTGAACATCCCTTATCGCCGATCGCATTCTGGAATTCTGACACTGGCAAAAACAGAAGCAGACCACAATTCAACATGAGTGTCGCCATAGACCCTCTAACCAGCTCTGATGTTGTCTAACTAAGAGAGCGCAAAACAAGCGACAGAGAGAACAGAGAAGCCCACAGGTGTTTGTTCCCACGCCCCTATTCAGGCAACTTCTTTATTCTAAATTTTGGTAAAAATCGGAATTTTCCCATGAATAAAAATCCCTTTTTTCAGAAGGGGGTTGGATCAATACTAATTTTACAGCCATTGGAGATGCCCCTATGCGGAAGGTAAAAACGAAATTTAAAAATGAAAAGGAGAACAGGCACTGAACTGAACGAAAAACAAAAACTCACCATTGAGATTTCAGATCCAATATGCCTTCCTCCCAATACATGGCAACGTCGACGGGATCAAGAAACTAAGCTCGAATTCATTATCTTCCGAATCCGGTGTTGGGCATAAGGGTATTGTCCGATCAATTTTAGGTTTTTCAGAACCAAGCTGATCATATCACACAATTGCAGCGCCGATGGCATCTACGAAAGCAAAAAAGACGAAAAAGAAACTCGGAAATTAGATTCCCCACAGCAAAAAATATATAAAAGAAACAATGATTGTGACGAAGATCGATCGCGGCTTTACCATTTTCTGCCAAATTCTCGAGATCACATACGAAACCAGTAAAAAGATTGTGGTAAGTACAGTGCCTCCAGCAAAAGGAATCACTTTACCCTCCAGATGGCATCTAGGTTTCAAAGAACGCCATTTTCACCGCCAAATTGACAGCCCGCGAAAAGTAGCTGAAAGACATATTTAGTGAGAATTTGGATGCCACAAAGATCCCGAGGGTCAAAGACGATCGGAGCGGAGCAGCACAGTGCGGTAAGGAATCGAGGAGAATGGAGGGTCAAGTTGGATGAGTTAACCAAAAGAAAAAATGATAATAATTTATTGAAGAGACCTGCTTTCTACTCAATAATAAGACATTTTACTCACCAGAATGACGTGGCACCTCCATGTGAAGATAAATTCTAGGTTGCTGTCTAATAATTTCCATTTGGGGGCATGTTCCCATGGAGAGGAAATACAGGGATTAATCAGACCGATGTCGTCCATTCAGAATTGGATCGCAAGATATTGTTGTCTTCACAGAGAAATACAAACCGGGAAACTTATTCCCAACATGGAGGGTTAGGGTGAGCTTTGGGACAGCAATCGCCATCATTGCTTCTCAGCAAAATAGCATTTCGCCTTTATCTGCTGAAAATAATACTAAAAATAAAAAACAATGCATTTAATGAACCACGGCCCCATTGACGTCATCAAACATACATTTACAGCTCATATACTTAAATTCGTCATCTTAAACCATTTTAAGAAACCAATATAATTAATCACTGAAATCTAATCTCTTACAAACGATGTTTTGAAATGAAATCATGGTCTAAACATATTTTTGAAGAAACCAATATAGTGGCTTCGAACAAACTTCTTACCGTTGATGTTCTAAAATGTGAATTATTTTTATATGGTTTAAAACTAATCTCTCTAATATGCAATAGGGGAAAGCTATATCTTTATGAAGTTTTGCAATGCATAAATGCATAAATTTTTTTTAATAGAAGTAGAGTAAATTTATTGTAAAATATTTTTGTTAATAAAGGAGAAAAAAAAATGGTTTTTATTTATTTTTAGATTATGAATATATGTTATTTGGTTTAAATAATTGAAATTTGGCGGATAAATTTGGATAATTCATTCATTATGTAAATACTTTTAATTGATGAGGAAAAGTTTATTTACTTAATTATTCACCTAAATACACTTTGAGAGTGGGGCTTAAAGGTATATGCTAGTGCATATATTGATGAGGCGTCTAACCATAGAGCTCAAGAATATTATTGGTATTATTAATGTAGATTTCTATGTATGGTGCATAGTACAAAGCTATTTATATTGAGTAGATATTTCACTGGAATAAGTTGTTGCAAATATCTAATAATGTGTGTGTCCAAGACTAAGAGACCTTATATATGAGCAAACAACATCTAATTGAAGAGGCCAAGGTTGTTGTCAAAGTTGCTCAGTTCCATCATCATAAATTTAGGGAAGCTATTGAGATTGAAAGAAGGCCTAACAATCTCAATAGAGATGACGACTGGAAGATCAGTAGATGTTGGATGCCTACCCTTTCGTCCTAGTCTTTCTCTTGCTCCCTCTCCCCCCGTATTCTTCCTGTTTGCTTGGGTTAGGGTTTATCCTTCTTGTTTTGGTCTCTTTCCGGTCCTTCCCTTCTTTTTATGTTACCTCGCTCTTTCTATTCATTTCTTCGTGATAGATATTAAGGAATATAATCATAACTATTATATATTAGTATTAGTATTACTTATTAATTTTATTTACTCTCTTA